>JAQIXD010001092.1:0-17684 GCA_034699985.1 Minunthozetes semirufus
TCTCTCTCTCTCTCTCTCTCTCTCTCTCTCTCTCTCTCTCTCTCTCTCTCTCAAAGAAAAGTTATTTTTAATAAAAGTTTATTTTTTGGTAAAAATTGTATCAATTGATGAAAAACTTATATTAAATATGATTTATAAACGAATTGATAAAAATCTTTTAAATAAATTTGAATTTTGTGAACGAATTCTCTTTTTATGGTTAGTTTTATGATTGAAATTATGGTTGACTTTGATTTGATCTGTAAAATAGAGATCATAGACTTCCGGATGATATGACTTAAACTGTTTAATCCATTTGAGTTTATCCCTATCTGTGAGTCTATCGTCAGTCATAATGCTCTTCAAGAGGTCGGCCAAAGCGTATTCAGACAACACATCCCTCTGTAATTCGAATTCTTCTGATGTTATTTGTTGGCAGAACTGTTGAGCACTGCTTTGATTGTCTCCAAACAGTTTCTGTGGAATTAAAATACTTTAGAAACTAATAAGAGTTGAATAAAAGTGTTGTAATTCTACCCGTTTTGCCTTTTCTATCAAAAATCTATTGATTTCTTCTTTCAAATCAGAGGGAACTTTGAATATGTCTTTACAATTATCTAACAAAATAGTGACCACTTTTTGTGCTTTGAGTTCATTGAAAGTGTTCTCTTTGTCGGCACATAATATGCTTCGCGTAAATGTCTTAATCATCTGAAAAAGAGATATAAGTTTTGAAATATTGATATAAAGTTGAAATCAAATTATGAGAAATGAATGTAATTTACATAATCTTTGACTTCAATTCCTTTTTCTAATTTGAAATTAATTTCTTTGTTTTCGATTATTTTTGAGAGAAGTCTAAGCAGAAGATGTAAGTGTCGTCTATTGGAGGGCGGCATCAAAAACAGACTCATTTGAAGTACTTTTAAAAGTTTTTCTTCTCTTTTGATAATTGTTTTTTGCGAACAATCATTAGAAGACTTTGAGAACTGAGCGCTCAGATTGTCTTTTGAGTCATTTCGTTGATTCGGAGACAAACCAATCGAAGAGAGAGACGAAACACTTTTGCAAAGCATATACTCTCCGTCTTCGTTAGGGCTCTGCATCGCAAACCCAAAGTTATGATATCCGACACCACTATTAGCACTACTTGTGCTCGAATCTGGAGATTCGTATTTAGTTTTATAAATATTATCAACGATTGGACTCTTGAATGTGTTCTGTAATCGTCTTCCAGAGCGAGGGATTGTCGTAATTGCGTCCACATATCGAGTATTTCCTAATATTTTGTTTTCATTAAAACTATTTTTTGAAAAATTGTTTCGAAAAGAATTTGTTTTTTTGATTCGAGGATTAGTTGTGAAGAGATTCGTGAGTTCGTCGATCGACACTATTTTAGTGACAGGAATGTCACCCATGAATACAGTCTCGTATACATGATTTGGAGGCAATTCTACAGTTGTTGTAGTCATTGGTATTTGAGATTCCAGTATTGGAGTCGAAGTTTTCAGTAGTTTTTCATTAGAATTGATTTGTCTTTTCATTTGATTCATAACAGAAACGACGGGCGAAACCTTTCTATTGAGGTTTGGGTTCACATTCACTGCGAAGACGTTCTCAACAGAGAACTTGTCGTAGATATGAATTATCAAAGAATACAATTGGTTTGGAATCAAAGGAATTCCTATATTCACAAAATAGTCTCTGACGACAGCGAAGACATCGTTTTCAAAGCCGGGATATTTTGGAAGACAACTCCCAGTTCCGGATGCTTTCGGCCCTAAAATACAGACATTAGTTATATGTTGAGTAAAGACAGGAATGGACTCACAATTAGCCAAACATTTCATGGCAGACATCACCCAATGGGGCAGATCTTGATTCTTGTCAGTGAGTTGGACGACACCATTACTGCTGAGGCGCGTCATGTTATGCATCAAAATAATTGAAAGGATTTCATCTCTTTTAATAAAATTGTCGACATTTTCAACGAATTCAATCATTTTATTGAAGAATATTTGTTTGAATGCTTCGCTCTTTTCGTTTAAATTCAATTCATTCAATAAATTCGGTATTTGTTTATCACTTTTGGATGAGATCGGAGTTGAATCCAAGTGTTGTCTGGCGTTAAGATTTGTACTCGAAATAAAGGGAACGTTTTCGTTGGCATTCCTCGTGAATCGATACAAATCTTTATTGTCCTGAAACTCCTGATTCCCTTTCTTGGAGTCCACTCTTTCAATGATATCTGTCTTCAAATATTTGCGCAAAAGATTTATTGCTTGAAATCTATGAAAACACATATTTAGAGCCAGAATTTGATATCTAAACAAACCTCGAGATGTTCTGTTCGCTAAAATGTGGACACATTTGAAGATAATTTAAGAGCCAATCGACAGCTTCTGAAGCGACAAAACAGTTGTGGTGAGTCTTCATATGTTTTCTGTGTTTTTTAGGTTGAATACCAATGAAGAATGAGTGCAAGACTTCATTCCACTGTTTTATGGATTATTTTAAAAATCATTTTCAAAATATTAGAAATCTTTTTACGAGATATTAATCAAATTAATTGTCAAATAATTAAATAAATACCAGTTTTGTTGCTCTAAACATATTATTGTTTTTATTTACAATATTTAATTGGTTTAAAGCACTCATTATTTCATTAAATTATTGCAAAACTAATAAAATTAAATGAATTCAAAGAAACGGAGTTTTAAACTTTGGGAACAAAAGTTAGGAACAACTCCTTTCAAGTGACAGCTTTTTACCGCTTTTCCAACCGTTTTCTTCCCATTCATAACTTTTTTGGCCCAAAGTCTGAAACGAAATGTATTTTAGGGGGAGTTAAGGCAAACTATTAATTTAATGCCTAATTTGTTGAAATATATTTAAGAAAATTGCATAATTTGTTATAATATTTGACAAAATAAATATTTTATTTTAAAAAATTATGAAAATATTAATTAAATTACGGAAAAGTTAATAATAAAACTCCCAAATTGTGTTTTTGAATATTTGAGAAAACTTTTATAAAAGTATTGCTATCTATGTTTGGAACCAAAAAACACAATTAAAAGCTGTCGGTCTGTCTCTCTGTAGTAAAGCAGTGCTGACACCAAATGTTTGAATTCAAAAATGATTTCACTTATAAACTCAAACTGAGTTTTGTGGGAATATTAAGTCATAAAAATAAGTGAAAACATTTTGTTTAAGCAACGCTTGGAGTGCTCTATAGATTTGGCTGAAAAACTGAGTTTTATTTTTATTGACAACTAATCGAGAGAAGAGTTAAAACTAAAAGCTTTTAATTTTATTAAATGTGAACAAAATATTGTATTAATTTGTTATATAATTATTTGTCAATCATTTGTCTCTTGTTTTTTGATAACAATTCATATAAGAATTGAGTCATTTGTTTGAAAATTACAATTATTAAACAAATTATCAAAATTTGATGTTTTGTTTATATTTTATAAATTGTTTTAATTGATTGAATCGTAATCGAGAGGACAGTCGACAGAAGGATGATTGCAATGGAGGGGCCGCTCTGCAAATGGACTAATGTTATGAAGGGATGGCAATACAGATGGTATGCCTTTAATCAATTAATTTGGTCTTAATTTTTAAAAACATTTACAAAAATGAAGAATAAAATGATTAATGAAAAGAGATTTGAGGGACAATTAGTTTATGAAAGTAAAGTTTGTTTTTGGTGCTGTCCCTTCAAATCAAAAGCCCCAAAGATTGATATCTTGTGAGAATTTAATCGTTTGTCTTTGAGATTAATCTGACCATTGATAATATGCACTTCAAACCTAACCTTCTGCTAATTGCTGTTAATCTTCCAGTTTTTATTGCTTTCAAAAGCTCTCCTCCCCTTCTCTAGAGGTGAGGCCAATCGCCTCAATTATAATGAGATCTGTTATTCTTTTCTAAGAAATGTATCACCGAAATGAGTCTGGACTTTGTTTTTCATTCTTTGATTCAATTATTTTGTTATTAAAATATAATGTATTTAATAGTGATTTACTTAATAGTGACGAACTTATTGTGAATTAGAGTATAAAATAGTTTTGAGTCAAACAATTAGTGATAACTGGAATCGATTTACAACTTTTATCGCAAATAACAAAACAGTGTTTAGTCTTAGGGTTCACTTATTCTAAAGAAATAAAATGTTTTTAATAAAATGTTATAATATATTGAAAACAATTTAAATTCCAATTTTGAGACATAATCTTCATATTTAGGTTCGTTTTGGACGATAACGCGGGTCTTCTCAGTTATTATACAGTAATTATTACTTCAAATATATTTTAGAAATTGTTTTCAAATATTTTAATATTTAAGTCAAAAGAAAAAATGATTAAAGGAGACCGAAGAGGATGCGTCAGACTTAAGGTTTGTTTTAATTTATTTTTAATTTAAAATTGATTGAAGAAAAAAGTCTTGAGTCAGTCCTCATTCAATATTATTTATTGCCATAACTTTTTAATTTAATGATTTGCCGAACATTTTTAGTTAATTTATTTGATTTAATGCGATATCACTCCAAGTGATTGATTTTTTTCTGATAATCATTAAATTGAATTTATTATGCGCTAATCATAACACGAATCTGAGGAATGGCCAACATTTTTCATGATTATTCCTCTGTTCAATGTTTTAGATCTTTAGTTTACAACAATTTTTTTTAATCTCAAGAATTAAAAGGATTTGTTCGCGAATTTTGCCGACAAATCCATTTGTATTAAGATATTAATTATTCCATTTGTGACCAAATTTGGCAAAAATCGACTAAAATTCTTATTGGCTTTCTATGTGATACACATTACCGGATGACAAATGAATTATCCATAACTTATTACTTGTAGTAAAGATAGGGTCGAAACATAGGATGATCCACTTTAATGCTTGCATTTGTCTTCTAATTATTTTTGTCACTTATTAAATGGTTTATTATAAATCAAAGGGAGCGGTGATCGGTATCGATGATGAAGACGACAGTACTTTCACAATAACAGTGGACGGAAAGATGTTTCACTTTCAAGGTTTGTCCTCTTTTTTCAATATTTTTTTTTTGAATTCTTAAACTTTTTTTTAAAAATGTTTAAAATTCGTTTCAATTCTTAATATCTTCTGAAAACTCGAATATATTCTGAATTTAGTCTCAAACATAGAAAACGAATGTATTATTATTTTTAAAAAAAACTTTCATTCAATTAATAAATATAAAGAATCTATTGTTTGTAAGATCGATGTCCTACTAATTAGTGAATTCGTAAACCCTAATGATGTCTCTCTATTTATAGTCTGAAAAAATCCGTGAATTTATTGATAAAAGAATTCGAAAGTATCTAAAAAGCAAATTATCAGGTGTTGTACGCATTCTCTGCCCACAAATATATCTGAATTTATTCTCTATTACGAGAACATCATATAGTTTTTGCGCAAAACGAGAGAACAGCATAACTTTTTGATATTTCATTTGAGATTATATAGCGATTTGATTATAAAATATACGACAAATGAAAATCTATAATAAGGACAATATGTTTGTTTCCATGTCATCAAAAGTACACAAATGAAAATCGAAATTCAATTAAGTCTTTAGAATAACTGCTTTTCTATTATTTATTTAATTTGTTTTTCATTTAAAATATTATTTTTATGAAAAATATTCTGAAATTCTGTTCATTTGTGAAGAATTAAAACATAATTTCAAACTTAATGTTAAAATTGTTTTGAAAATAAAATAACTTATCATTCGATTCCTGTCTAAAGCACATGACGCTGAAGAGAGGAGTCGTTGGGTTACAGCTTTAGAAGACACTATCCTAAGGCACACACATCGAAGGCGTAACAAAAAGAGTGATCAAAGCCAAGTACCGACACTTTCTGACTTCGAACGAAAGCTGACAGAAACAGACGCTTACTTACAGCTGTTGATAAGTCAGGTCAAACACTTGGATCAAAGAATAGACAGCGTCTCAAATGATAGCGACAAACAAAAATTATTAGCCATTAAAGTGAAGACATTGACTCTTTTGGATGGCATTAAACACACAATAGTTTTATTACAAATCGCAAAGGTTTACATTCTTTCCATTCACTCCTTTCTCTACTTATTATTCGAATTTTATTAATACTGAAGAATATCTTTCAGAATACAACACATCCAGTGAACGGAACTTTAGTCTCGTCTAACAGTGGAATCGCTTCCAACTCATCAACAAATACTTCAGTCAACGAAGAAGTATTCAGCGAAGTCTCAGAAATAGATAATTCTTTCAAAAGAGTTGTGTCCGCTTCAACTCATCGCAACTCTTCTGAAAATAAATTTCCTGTCGTTGGGAACACTGTCTGTGAATCAGTTCTTAACTTACATTCTGTGCCTGAAGTGTCATATAGTAGTAGCGATGACGACGACTTCTTTTATGACGCTCCCGAAGATTCGATGCCCACTCTGATGACCAAACCTATCAGTGAGAGTGCGCTACAAGCGGTCGACAATTTAAATCAGTTGGCTTTGAAAGACCATAAACCGAATCCAAACATTGATTACGATTTGATGTACGAAAGCGAAGAGGAAGAGTTGGGTTCCATTGAAAATCATGGATCAGTTATATCTCATCTCATATCTCAGGTCAAAATAGGAATGGATTTAACGAAAGTAGTTTTGCCGACATTTATATTAGAGCGGCGCTCCCTTCTAGAAATGTATGCCGACTTCTTCGCACATCCGGATCTCTTTGTCAGGTATTTGTATTTCTTATATTTTGATCTTTAATTTCATTTGAAATAATTGAATGTCTTTTTTAGTATTACCGACTGTCAGACCCCTCAGGACCGTATGATACAAGTCCTGAAGTGGTATTTATCAGCGTTTCATGCGGGCAGGAAGAGCTCTATCGCCAAAAAGCCATACAACCCGGTATTGGGGGAAGTCTTCAAATGCTATTGGAATGTACCGGGACTGCCCCAAAAGGTCTGTTCGTTATTCTATTATTTAATTATTTCTAAAATATATATCAAAATAGGAACAGAAAATAAGTGACGGACCCGTGCCATGGGCTGACTCAACCAATTTGACATTCGTAGCGGAACAGGTGTCACATCATCCGCCCATCTCTGCCTTTTATGCTGAAAATGTGGAAAAAAGGATTATGTGTTCCGGTATTCAATTAAAGATACTTTTGTTTTAAACAAATTTTAAATAATTTTTTTTTTATTTTTAGCCCACATTTGGACCAAAAGTAAATTCTTGGGACTCAGTATTGGTGTCAATAACATTGGAGTCGGTTCCATATATCTGTTGGACAGAGGAGAGGAATATGTCTGTACTTTTCCGAGTGCTTACGGACGATCTATATTGACTGTTCCGTGGGTTGAGTTGGGAGGACCCGTCACTATCAACTGCCAACAGACAGGATATTCTGCAAACATTGAATTCCAAACAAAGGTTTGTTTATTGACTTTCCATTTGATGTGATTGACATTCATTAATAATTAATCAAAACAAATGGACAGCCTTTTTATGGCGGCAAAAAACATCGAATTAGTTCCGAAGTGTTTAGCCCTCCGCCAACGAAAAAGTCTATTTTAACGGTTTCGGGCGAATGGAATGGTTTGATGACATCCAAGTGCTCCCAAACCGGCAAAACAGAAGTTTTTGTGGACACAAAAGCAATTCCTATAATCAAAAAACAAGTCAAACCCATTGGATTTCAAGAAGAATATGAATCTCGTTTTCTTTGGAAAGAAGTGACGGCAGCCCTTAAAAAGCAAGACGTGAGCGCTGCCACTACTGCTAAATATACTATAGAACAAAGACAACGAGAACTCGTCAAAGAAAGACAAGAAAAGGGACTAAAATGGGATAATAGGGTATTATTTATTCAAATCAAATGATTGCCTCAAATCCTAAATGATTTGCTTTTATAACAGGTCTTCCATAGTTTGGGTGATAACTGGAATTACAACAATCCGTTGACGAAAAGAAAATATTAATTGATTTATGTTTTAGTTTTCAAATAATTAATATATTCTTATATTCTATGCATTCATATGTTCTTAGAATCAATTGAATGAAAAGATTCTAATTTTAATATTATTTGTTATAATAAAAAACAAAAGTTTATTTTCTTTTATCCCTAAAAGTATCGGTCGAACCACTGATCGAATGTTTTTTAATGTTATTATTGTTTTTAATTTAATTATTAATAATTGACTCAATTTATACAATTTTGTTGTAATACTAGTCGCAGAAAATCCACTTAAAAATCAGCGAATTTTAATATTTTTTGTTATTTTTGAAAATAAAATACAAATTCTTTATTCAAATTGAATTGAATTGAGTTTTGATAAAACAATTTAAGAATAAATCGATTCATTTGTGAAAACCAAATATCATTTAAATCCAAATAATAACACAAAAAGTCATTAGTTTTGGTAAATAAGTAAAAATGCAGTCAATTAATGGCTTTAATGTGGTTTCGGTTATAACTTATATATAAGACTAAAAGTTATTTTAATTTTAAGTTTTTTTTAATAAATTTATTTAAAATCCATTATTTTTTGGTCACTTTTCGTATAATATTAGTTAGAAATATATCAATCGTTAGAATTAGTTAGTAGTTGTCATTCCATCCAAACAAAGCACAATTCGAATTATGTTAAAATGTGACACAAAAAATGTTAAAATGGGTTAAAAGGGAAGTTTGATCATTTGATTGCTATATTCTGTGCCGATAAGTCCTCTACAGGTAAGACTCAATTCATTTATGATTTCTTTGAGTTTTCTTTTGTTTTTTCTTTGCGTTAAAATAAGTCGAATGAAATGAGTCTTCTGTTCTCTGTTCACATTATTTGTAGGAAAGCCATCCCTTTGGACCAATGAGTTCATAGAACGCGTCAAGTTATCGAAGTATTTCCAATTGAGAGCCATTAGAATATCTGCCATATGTTCGACAACAGAACGGGGAGAATCATAAGTGCCTCCAATCACAGCGAACACCTGCGCCACCAAATTATCGAACTCTTCATTAACTACTTTATTCATAGCTTCGACTTCACGGCTCAGAACAACGAATTCAGTTATGAACGAAGAACTGTAGCGGACGGTTGGCTTTTCGGGTAAAATAAGAGCAGACATCGCACACCGGAATAGGTTTGAGACGTCCAATGAATTGCGACCAAAAATCACCGAAACTTTTTTGACGATATTCGCCATCACAGAGAAAAATACTTCGAGGAGAGCTGTTTGTTGCCTAACATCTGACTGACAACTATTCAAAGTGTGGTTACATATTCTGACCAAATATTCTGTCAAATGGTTTTCCAAATCCTTATCTCTTCCGAAGAGAATAATCAAATGTTTGGATATCTCAAGAACTGATGTCTGACACGAAGAGGAATATAAATACAAAAGTAGTTCTAATATTTTATGAACGAGTGGTTTAATTTGATCCAATAGTGTGGTCACCGACTTCTTTATGCAATCACAGAGAGATTCGATTATAGTCTCATCGGAGGGCCATTTGGTTCCAATACTCATAAATATTGGCAAAACCTATGCATCAAAACAATTAAATTAATTCAATCGATATTTAATCGAATGAATACCTGTTCCAGAATTATGTAAATCGGTTGCGGTGTTTGACTACTGACGGCTTCACAATTTTGAGCGTTTCCTGTATATTGTGTGGAGTTGTCCTCCAAATCATTTCTTTTATGATTGACGTCAAGGGTTGAGAACAGCATTGCTATCATTGTTAACTGTGAAGACATGTGAATCTTTATAGTCTGGTCGTCACCACTCGATTGCTGACATTGATTGAGGACATTATGAATGTCTGTAACTATTGGTGTCAAAAGTTTGTTGACTCCAATCATTATCTCTTCAATTGGAAGGACAGATAGAGTCAGACCAATCGAACACATTATTCGTGACTTTTCTTTTGGTTTAAGAACTGAATCATAACTTAAAGAGTTCTCACAAATGGAAAGTATTTGTTGAGCGTATGGTTTGATAACCGGTTGACACTCACGAGTGATATCTTTGAGAGCCATTGTCGCAGAAATAGTCACAAATTGATGGGATTTCAGACCAATAGTGAGCAGAGATAAGACATTTGGCAAATATTGGCTGTTGTGGGAAATCCATTCGCTATAAGCGGCCAAAGTATCCATCGTTGAGGACAAGAGACGCGGAGATGAGACAAAATTGAACGGAATATTTGGTAAAGAATCAAATATTTGCTGCAAATAAATGGATTCTGAAACGTCTACGTTCTCTGCTATAGAACTGAATGAATAGAGAACTGCCTCTAAATACTGCCAACACTTGTTCTGATCTTTATTCAGTTGTGCCGTCAAATGATTGGCAGCCAATTGGAAATGACTCAAAAGACTTGATAGCATCGAAACTCGAAGAATATTATAGCAATACATAAAAGAATCGCCAATATCTTGTCGATAGCATCGGAAGCTCTCTCTGTCATAACTGTTCCATTCATTCTCAAAGACATCATCTGATGGGTACTGAACTTTCACTAAAAACGCGTCAATCAATGAATGGAATAACGGATTGAAAAGAGTTATATAATTCTCGATTCGAGACTCGTCTGAGGCTATGATATCGTCCTGAAGAGTATACCAAAAATTGAATGCCTGTTCGCTACAGTTTTCATCGATCGTATAATAACCCGGAGTTGCACTGCATTTAAGGATCACAGATATAGTCTTCAGAATATTGTTGCGGTGATCAGGTTTGTCAATCACTGCGTCCAAAAGTAGTCGGGAATGGGTTTCAGCCAATTGTATGAAAAGACTGTATATACTGTTAACCATCTCTTGATTGGATTCTTGTATCGCTTTATCCAAAATTGGTTCCAAAGCAACCAATTTGTCGATTAATCTTAAGACAAGATTTGGTTGTTTATGCATTTCTGGATGAGAATAGATTGTAGTAATGGTTTCCACTGAACTTTGACTCAAATTTTCGTCACAAATTGCCTGAAGAATAAGTAAAACAATGTCTTCGTGATTGTCGGCCAGAATAAGAGGACCGGTATTTTGAGACCAATTAGAAAAGCCCTTAATAGCCGAAATTTTAATGTCTTCAGAGAGCTGTGGTTCAGACAAAACCGCAAATATTATCGAAAAGATCTGTTCGTTAAACTTCAATAAAGCACTTCTGATGATTATCTTTTGGTGTTGAGTCAAATAACTTGTTTGGAATTCTTCAGGTATTGCAGACAACAGGTCCATCAGTGCTTGAAGTACTCGATTAACCGGAATGTGAGACAATTTGTTCGGTTGCAATGTTTGGACCAAATCAGTGATTGCATTCTCCCAGCAATTGGCCACAGACCGCACCACATATGAGGCCAAACAGACTATAATTCGAGTCTCAACTATTTTCAAGCCATCAAATGATAAATAAGAGACCAATAATTGTATCAATTGATTCTTCAAATCCATTTGCTTTTGAAGATCCAATTCATGAAAGAATTTAACGATTTTAGTGTAAAGAGTTGAGGCCCCGAAGTATTGGACTTCAACCGCTTTGGACGGATTGAGGAGCGCCGCCGATAGCGCCCACGCCTCTGATGACACCTGAATACATGTCAAGTACTGGTTTGCTTCCGATTGACTCAATTGGTTATTATTGTGATATAATTCGCGAATCAATCTTTCAATGTCTTCAACCGATGGATTCATTATTTAATTTACTTTTAATTAATTTCTTAATAATTCAATTGTTTTCGTAAATATAGTCAAATATTAACTAAAATAACACTAAAAATAATTTGAACGTATTATTCATTAAAATATTGATTAAACTCAATTGAAATTCAAAAAAAATATTCAAAACATTCAATACTTTTGTTTATTTTGATATTAAAAATGTTTTTAAAGTCCTTTTAATTCAATTAAATGTCAATAATTTGTTGTGAAAGCAATGCTTTAAATTTCAGTCAATAGATGTCAGGCTTTACTTGAATTCAAAGCAATTCTTTGATTATCGATATTTTGGTGCAAAAGTCGAGTTTTGAAGAAAACTTTTTAAAGATTTGTTTCAATGAAATAAGTCTTTGACTGTCTTTGACTGACAACAAGTTTTCATATTTGCGAACATAAATCAAACCATTAAATGACTGAATGACAGCCTTTCAATCCATTGACGTTAAGGACGCGTTTGACTACACTTTGACTTCAGTTTCCAATTATTTTAATTCCAAATAAAACTGAATAATAATAATAATATTCAAAAGCCTTTCCTTTTCTTTATATTTTTGCCAAACTTTTATAACGAATGAAATAAAAACAAAACTTTACTAAAGTTTTTAATTTATTAATTTTTAATGCATTTCAACAGTTATTTCGACAATAAAAATAAGAAATGAAAGCAACAAAACTTTTCATTAATTATGTTTTGATACCCGATTTCCCATTTTTAACTTTGAACCACTTTAATAAGTTGATTGACAGGTCCACCTAGATCACCCCTAGATCATCGTAAGGCTCATTCATTCTGAATGATTGCCTAATATTCCTACAACTTTTATATATTAGTAAAAAGAAATGACCATTTTGTCAATTTGTCATATGTATACTCTGTTTTAATTTTAATTAATTAACGACTTAATTAGCATTATTCAAATCAATTGCCTATCACCTATTAAATCCAGTTTGTAATAGAATCGTAGTAAATATTTTTAGAAGGAACTTGTCATTTGCTTTTTTCATTTTTAATACTATTATCAGTTAAATTATTGATAGATTTTTCATTCATTAATTTTTTGGTTTTGATTCTCGTATTTCAATAATATTTAATGTAATAAAAAACTTGAAGAATCAAAATGTGAGGAATGACTGAATGACTGAGAGTTTTGTTCAAACGTTACAAATATGGGAATAAATATTTATGAAACGAAAAGAACTGATTATTACTCTCATTAGAAGAGAAAACATTTACGAATTTAAATGAATTTGTTGTGATTTTATGCGAATTATAGGACGAAAAACGATTGAATCACTGCCTAAATGTCTAGACTTAAAACCTTAACTCAAATATGATATAAATACTAAACGATTAAAGTGTTGCCATCAAATCAAACATCTTTTGCTACAATTAAGAGAAAGAGTCGTCAAATTTGATGACTATATGATAGGCGTCGGACGGATTGCATAAATATATAAAATCGGTGCCAAACTATCGCCAGACTATCGGTTAGATTAAAGTATCGCTAATTCTATGCAATTAATCACTATTATTATGATTAGACTTTCGATAACATTGTTTTAATCGCAAATATTTTCTGATATTTTCTTATCATTTATTAGACAACTCTTAAGGCAAACCACAAGAACTCGTGTATTACTTCACATTTGACTTATTATGTGATTGAATGCAAACAACTAATAGACAACTAATAGACAATTAAACACAATTATATATTTTCATCTCTAATCACAGTCACAATCAAATACTATTGATTTGCAAATCAAGACATTTCTGTTGAATTAATTTAGTTTTTAATGTTTAAAACAAAATTTATATAAAATTTATATATTTATAGTTAAAGTGAGGAATATCTTGTATCAATCATAGCCTTGAATTTGACGATTCATTTTAGAGAGGGAGGAAAGGGAGACATTTCTTAGCGATTGTTTAAAAAAAAGTTGAAGTTCTTAAAAGTTTGACGATTAAAGCGATGGCAAACCTGTGCCAATACGGAACACAAGTTGGCATTCACTGAATAAGACTTTTCTCTCTATGAGGAATCTCTTTGAAGCTAACCTCTTGTCGGCTCCTCTTCAGTCAGAGTGGACTCGTCTGCACAGCACTGATAGCCTGTGCGAACTGTGTCTGCAGCTTTGGAAGTGACTTTTGTTTGTTAGTCGACAGTAGACAGACCTGTCTTTCCATATGAACTAAAAATGTCTGTAATTTTATATCTCTTTATTTGATTTGTGTTTTAATCCTAAACTTTAAACTGTATTTATATTTGAATTTATTGTCTTATATTTGAAATCAATTAAGACTTAAAGTGATCTTCGATGTGATTATTACCTTAAAAAGCAAACCATTTTTGGATATATTGTCTGCTCTTCAGTAAAACAACACTTTTGGACGTCTCTTATGTTAAATATAATTATAATTAAATGATTTTTAATTAAAAGTAAATTAAATATAAATTAATTGAAAACATTATATAATTTGTTTCAATCATTAGTTTTATTAATCGATTGAAAAGTTTTTGAAATAGTTTTTGATTTAAAGAAAGTTTTGTCCAAAAAATGCTTTCATTTGTGAAAAGTTTTTATCATTTGTTGAAAGAAATCGATTTTGAAGTTTCATCCCAAGAGTTTAGTTACTGATCTGAGACAATTTGAGACAATTATTACCATTTATTTCTACTTTTTATTTGAATATTTGGTTTATATTTAAATATTGCGATAATATATGCCATAAATGTCGTAATTATGTGGTATTTAATACCATTAAATGTAAACTTCATATATGTTTCGCTCTAAGAGGAGCTCTTTAGCCAAACGTTTGTGGAAAAAAAGAATTACCAGAAGTCCAGCCATAGATCCAAACAATGAAGAGTGGAGAAGACAGTTGGAACCGACCACCGAAAGGCCCCTTCAAGACGACGACTATGAGTCGTGTCTTCAATCGATGTTAAAACGATTGAAAGAAAGTCAACTAAAGTCACTGTTTCGGGCCATTGACAGCAAAGGCGGACACATTTCCGATTGTGTCCTCTTCCCAAAGGATGTCATTAAAATTGGGCGAAAAGCAGTCGATCCTCACGTTCTGTGCTGTCAGGTGTGGCGATGGCCTCACATCAGACATAAGACTGATATTAAGCCATTGCTTTGGTGTAATTGTTCACAAACTGATCCAATCTATGTCTGCATAAATCCGTATCATTGGACACAAATCTGTAAAACAGGTATTTTCAGCAAATTATTCATTTTTTTGTAATCTTTTTATTTAAAATTTGATTCTCTGAGTTAAGTGTTGAGTCTTTGAGTCAATCCATAGATATTTTTAATGAAAATGAATTGTTTTTGTAAATTGTTATCGAAATGAAGACATTTATTGATATCGATATTCATATGAAAAGTTATTTTAAAGACAAAACTCATAACTAATACTAAACGATAGCATTAGAATCGATTGGAGGCTAATGTCATCAAAAGGAGAGACTGTTGTCTCCTGTGTTGGTCTAATCTGAGTGTGAATTCAATGCTTTCAATGTTTGTCAGTCATTATCCTTCGATTCATTTGATGTCGTCTTTGGCGTCAACCGAATTGGCGTCGCTCTTAGTCTCGACAAAAGTCATGTGTTTTTATATTTCGATTCAATTGTTTGCTTATATGTTGTGTTGTATTCATGAAAGCCTTGCAAAACATCTGCCGTTATATCCGAGTCGTGTCTCAATAGATATATCAATAATAATATACTCTTTTAAATTGATGTCTCGGCTAACAGTCAGCGCCAGACTATACTATTTGTTGGCCATCATTAGCGCCATTAATGGTGTGTTCGTCGATGTGAGGCCTGACATGAGACCACGCAATGCAATGTCCGATAAAAAAGAACTGAATTATAATTTTTGTCGACACAAAAGCACAGGTAGTGATCAACTGATAGAAGTGTGTATGTAATGGAAGGCAAACTAATATTATATTATGTATTAGCGATCAAATACTAGAGTAGAGAAGAGAAGAGTGAGTTCACTGTATTTTTATATATACTTTCAGTGCATTTCAAAGCCTATGCCTGTGCCTGAGCCACAACTGAGCCGCCAGTTTGTCGCCTTTGATTCGCCCAAACCTCGAAAACCTGGAAAACTTGTGTTGACTCGTATTGAGAGTAGTATTGAGTTTAGTGTTGTTAAGGAACCGGTGCTCAAAACCATTCCTATTAACTGAACCTTATGTTAGACGAATCTTGTGTTTGACTCTACTTATGTATCAGTCCTGTAGTCGCTGTATGGCTGAGCCATCACTGGCGCATAGAATATGGCCCTCGGCTTATGCTATTGGCCAAACACAAGGCCTGCAATTTAAGGTAAAGGCGCCACTAAACCATCACTGCTTTGGTCTTATCTTTGCTCAGACGCCAACCAAAGCAATTATGGCACCGATTCTACCCTAATATATGTTTCGCCCAACCATTGCTATGATTGCATCGAATGCATCAGTGATTCAATTGCCGACGACCGCAACCAGACGACATCGTCGGCGACCGATCGCTCACCACTTATCAAAACTTTTGTCTTTGTCCTCATTTACGACACATTCATTCAAATTGATTTTCGAGTCGAAATTTCGACATCAATTCAATCAATCAATTCTGAAATCAGTTCTCTATTTGTTTATTCAAATCAAAGTCAGTCTTAATCTGATTTTTTTCTCATTTAAAATCCACTCAAAAGTATTTGAAACGATTGAAAACTAAACCATTAAATGCATTAAATTATATTAAGAGCTAAACTCGTGAGCAGTGATCGCAATAAACGCTTAGTTAGACTCAGACTAACCGAAGAAGAAAAATAATAGCTTTTAATCTGAATTTCAAATCAATTGTTCGCAATATTTCTCTTTTAGATTTGTTTTTAGCTTTCGGTAACTCAAAGGCACTGATCGCCAATCGGTGAACACATGCCTCGCCTTTCAGGTCATGTTTTATTCGAATCAAAAATTAATGAAAAGTAAATATAAAATACTTTTTTCTCTCAAACATTGAAAGCTGTAAAGTACTCAAGACTCGAGTCAAAGCACTTTTCTCTCATTTTTACCAATAATTTAGTGACACTAAATCCATACTCATCTGAACTGACATAAGAGATTCATAAAAGTAAGGTTCAGATGAGGCACGTGTTGTCTATCGATTTTAAATGTGAGGTCTATTAGGACTACAATTGCTTTTCTCTTAAATAATGTTTAAAACGAAATTAAGTTTCCTTTGTATGGCTTTTATTTGATTTAATAATTGTCCGAATTTACAATTAAAAGTTGATTTTATATTCAAAAGTATTTAAAGAATTGTTTTGTTGAATGTCTTAATTAATATAAACATGAATTTAATACTCGAAATATATTTAATTTTTTTCGATTTAATCGATTGATTATTGAAGTGCTCTCTAAATAAGTGCTTCACTCCTAACAACAAAATTGGTTTATCTCAACATTTTATGCTATTTCTGATAAAAATGAATTACAAAGAATAAATTAGTTTCACTTATAAATCATAATTTATTTCGTCTTTAAATTTAAGTTAATTTTGACAGTTAGTTAACTCTCAAATTTTAAGCCATCAAATACTCAATTATTAAATTAAAGGACAATTAAAAAGAGCTAATTTAACATACATTTAGATTCGTTTTCAATGTATCGGTTGTTTAGATAAGTGTTTATTTTTATTTATAATCTAAAGATATGAGAGAATTGACAATTTTTATTGAATTTGTGGGCCCTCTTCGACCTCTCATTTCATAACTCTTTAAAGTTATATTTGAGTCACATTTTATGACTTCCTTTCAATGAGTACTCAATTTAATGCTTATTATCAAAGATTAATTGTCTCTTTTGGTCATAATCAGAGAGTCGAAGATTAGGCATTTAGCCTTTCTTAGTTTACAACGGCATTACCCTGAGACTTAGTATGTGTCCGAAA
>JAQIXD010001093.1:0-17670 GCA_034699985.1 Minunthozetes semirufus
GCCAAATGCCCGAAACAAGTTTACTATAGGTTTCAGAATATGTCTTAATTTGTACATGCTAAGTTCGAAGAGGATATCAATGGCCTTTATCTTGTTGTTGCCTATTTAATTAATTAATTGATGAAAAGTTTGCATATTTTTATATTGATATAACGAATGATTCGTTTTTGAAAACACTTATGAGTTAACAAATAATACAATAATTTCTGCAAATATTTAATAGGAATTCAGTTAATATGGAATAGAGATAGGAATTCCTGATTCAACTCACACATCAATTTCATTAATAGAATTGAGGTGCAATTATATTCACAGAGTGTGGCTCCAGTATAATTCAGTTGAAAACATCTGAATCAAGGATGTGCAAATACAATTTTCACAGGTTGCTAAGCAAGTATATCTGTCTCAAAATAACTAACCTGATTATCATGATATGAAACGCACAGTTACTTATTTGTAATGGACTCGAAAATACACCTTGCACATTCTCATAGTCAATATACCATAATTTAGTTGGCATTCAATGGTTTGTTCTCAACTTTAACTTAATTTTGAGAAAATAGTGTAAACATAAAAGGGTTTTAAGAGATATTAGGTTTTATGGACTTATTATCGAATGGTTTCCTAAAAATCTAAAATAAACTTCACTTTGAATCCTCTGTTCGACAGCACAACAGGGAAAACATCCAGAGATGACAATCAAACTCAGTTTTAAATTAAAATACTCCATTTAAGGGAGTATTTTAAGTGCAAGTATTAATAAAAAGCTTGAATTTCATCTTGAAAATGATAAGAGAAAGGTGCAATCTTAAATTTTTGGAAGGTTTAGGAGAATTTTACATAGAACCCCCAATTCTCAGCCCTGAAAACATTATTTTCTTTGAATGGCTATAATTTTTGGAAAAATATAGTTAATGTAATGTTTAAGGAAAACAAACCCCTATTGACTATAGATTTATATTTCTTGAAAAAAGCTCTCTTTGGTTGATATCACACATAACTGACTGAAGGCGTGTTTTATTACGTTCTAAACAAATACCAATTTAGGAGTTTTGATGAAAAACTACAAAAAATAATATCCGGAGCCATAGTTTGGTTCATTAAATTTTCATGAATTGCATATTAAGTTTTCACATATTGATTAAGTAATGAAATACTGGTGAACAGAATGACTCAATTAGTGAGGGCTTTGAGTTTTTGTGCGAATTTTTTAGTCAAACATTTTTTCGAAAAAAAAATCCATTAAAAGGATTGAAATAAATATAAATATTCATTGTTTTCGCATAAAATTGTTTTTAGTTTTTGGTTTTGTATCAAAAAATTTCAAAACAATATTCGGATAAGTTTTCGTGCAATTTATTCTGAGACACAAACTCCCATAAAATGGAAAGGAATGAGTGATAACCTTTGGGCTTTACATTTTGAATCTGGCAAAAAAGATGATCGCAATCCTTCAAAATGAAAAATTTTCATAAATAGAGAAAATATATAACATTTACATGAAATATGTTTTTGGAGAATTGCGTTCCCTTTTTATACTATATTTTTTGGACAGCATTTTGGACATAAGATAATCTGATTCATTAATTTAGCCCTTCCTAAACTAAACCAACTGCTGGTGATGACCATGCTCATATTTTATCTATTCCTTAACAAAATTCAGTGCATTAATTACATTTCTTTGAGTAATGCAACAAGATTCAATTAGTCTACAAAATTAATATTTGATAAGTTTAATAAAAGATTATATTTATCAAGTTGATTCCAGAGCCAAAGTTATACCCCTCTGACACTAGTGTTGAACGAAAAATTAAGGCGAAAACAAAATTATGTTTCAGTGCCAACACTTTTATTAATTATGGATTGTTTTTATCCCATTATATATTCAGTTAGTGTTTGTTGTGTTGATGTTTGCTTTAGATAAGACTTTTTTTTTAAAAAGGATAAAATACACGAAATAATGTGAAGGGACGGGTAGTGTATAAGAATTCCTAATTCCCTGAAAAACGCTTTCATTTGCATGAATTGTGTTACAGAGAAAAACAATTATGAATATGAATATGCATTTTGTTGGCTCTTCTGCTGCTCAGACCTATCCTTTGCATATAAATTATTCAAAATATCCATTCCTTTAATTAACTCGTTTTACTTTATTCTTCGCAAGATTTATGATTTATGACATTTTGGGCAAAAAATTCGCTAAAAATATCCCTAAAAATAATTTCAAATCCTTTTTTCTGTTTGAAAACGAGGACTGAATTCCAGATTAATTCAGAGGATTATCCAAATTATTGCCTCTAATTACAGGTTTTCCCCAATTCCTACTTTCAAACGGAACTTACTTCTAATGATTTGAAATTTTCTTTACTAGATATAAACTCAATATTTGTGTCTATCCTTTGCTGTAAAATATTGATTACGAGAGAAGTTTTGTTCAAATATTTTTCTAATCCTTTACTAAGAGATGAGAAAAGCGAAGAAAAAGCCAGAAATAATTGAAAGAAAACTATTTGTCTTTTGAGCGAATTTTTTGTTTTTCTTCACCGAAAGTATTTAATTTAGTTTTTTGACTCTTGTTTTCCTTCTCTAAGAGCACAGAATCAAAAACAACTCTAAACTAAACTAATTTTGAGTAATACTAATGCAGTCGACTATTACTCCCACAATGATGTTCTTGAAAACAAGTTATTGCAAAAAATAATGATATTTTTTACCTAATTTGTGAAAATCTCTGTCTATTTTAATTTAGCTAATGATCAGGTTTAGTTAATGATTTCTCGACTTATCATCAAGATTAGAGCAATCAAAGTTTAATGTTAATTTGAAACAAATTATCTGCATTTAAAATGTCCTAATCATTGAATTAAAAGATATTTTCTTTTATTGTTTTTCTTAACTGAAAAATTTCATTGACTGAATTGAGCGTATAATCTGTGACTTAACTTGAATTTAATATATTTGGTCTCATTTTATACAATAAACATATATTCTGTGTCTACAATACGTTTCTTTGATATGAAAAGAGATAGTTTACAGAAGAAAGAGATTTAAGAGAAAATAGTCAACAATTTATGAGATTTTTTCGAAGTCATACCAAATAATGAAAGTCTATTAGATGTTAAAAATAGCTGTCATTTGAAGAGTAAATCAATGAAAAAAACAACAATTCTTTTGATAAAATACACCACTTTTTAGAGCAATCTTTGACTGATTTTATAGAAAGATTGTGTTCACCCGAAAGAACAGATAAATAAGTTCCGGGCTGTCTGTCCAGTACTTCCAAATGATATCATGATCAATGATTTCTTGGAAAGAGCTCTTATACCATTCAATTAGCCTTAAAAACCAAAAATAAGTAAAAATTGAGTTTAAATCTAATCTACTGAAAGAAATTTCGTCAAAATGTTGCAAATCAACTAATAATTGACTGATTACAGAGTTTAGAATTATCAAGTTGTTGTGCAACCTAAATAATTAAGTTAATCTTTAAAAGATTTGAATACTATCGTGGGTAACACCGGCAAGTTTTTTCCAAATTAGCTGATTTGGTAATCATTTGGAAATTGATGTTTTTCCAAGAATTAACTGAATTGTGATTTTGAAATTTTATACTTGAAATCTGAAATATACTTATTTAAAATATCAGGCAATTCATTGGAGTAATACTCGACTAATATGAAAAATATTTGACCGAAATCTCGAAATTTTTGTTTCAAATGAATTATTAATGTTTTTTCGTTTGAATGCCATTAAAATATGAATTCATTGGAGCGTTCATTGAAGTCATTCTCTGTTTTCATTTAAATGTTGTTTATTAAAGTGAATGAAACGCTTAATAAAGTCATTAAGACATTAATTACACATCAAATCACACCAAAAGAGTATAATTTCAGATAAATTATTGCAAAAATTAAATCATGTATTACATAGAAATCATGTTAAATATCACATAAATATCTAGTCATACAATTTTAATTGAAATATCAAGTGCTAGGAATATAATAGTCCTGGAATTTCAATCAATTTTAGCGGTGAATACCATAATTTTGATCGGAATTTCCAGTGATCTAAAAGAGACCATTCTTTGCGAGGACAGGATAAAGAGATTGTCCACCGATTCGGACCATAGACTTTGTTGTCGAGAATTAATTGAAAACTTTTCTTCATTTTGTGCGAAGTCTTGGCCTCAATAGTGATCGATAGAAGTGATAACATGGTATTCGTTGCGAATCATTCTTCCATAAAGTGTTTGCATTTCTGATTCATATCATGTCCTGTTTGGCCACAACTATATCAGTGGATACTTCTCCAGATATTCTCAATAATTTGAACCCTTGACTGAACTGTTTGTATAAAAACTGATGGCAACCAAGACTGTGGCCATAGATTGGAATCGCTTGGAGTCACAAACACATTGAGTTTTGGTGATACCGATCCTCAAATAAAAAGTTGACACAATATATGGAAATAGGATGAAGTGTTTATCATCCGACAGTCTAATGCAAATATTATCCACTCTTCCTCTTTATTATTGACTTCCATTCTGTGTTTATTTCTGTCCTCTTATTCTTTGATTCGTTTCCAATAAAATACAGAATAATAAACAAAACTCTCAAAAGAATCGATGAATTTGTTGTTAATTGAAGTTTGGATTTGATTTACTCCGAAATCGACTCAGAAATCGATTTATTCATTGATTTTCTGTTTTTTCGCCGATTTGTCTGAAAAACGAAAATTTTATTCTAAAAAATATAAAATATTTTTATTTGTCTTTTCGTTGACTTTTCTTATAATATGTGAAGCCGTCAGAAGTCGACGGCTCTATAATCCACGACTTTTTACATCTCCAGAGAATAAATTAAATCTGAATTTCGTTACGATTTCTGAAGAGCTAATGGTTTTACTTATTCTCGGAGTCAGGAATTCAAAGACGAGAAATAAGTTCTCTCTTTTCTTCACTACTCTTTTTTTCAGGAGTTCTTCACTAATGGTTAAATCAAATCCATTTCTCAAAATGAAAAAAATATCACATATTTTCTGTTAAACAAAAAATACGAACAAAAATATTCGTAAATAAAAATTTTCTTCATTTTTAGAGACATTTCCTCTAAATTAAGTTAAACTCAGTATCAGTTACTCCAGTCGTACATAACATATGAGTTTCAATACTCTCTTCTCTTGCAAGTTATGAAACGAGTAAAACATCACGTTTTTCAGAGCGAACGGCCGGTGCAGTCATGCTGTCAGTACTGGTATTATCTCATAGACAACACTCACATATCTGGCAAAACAAGTATTGGTTTTTTAATAGTCATTCCCTAACATAAATTCTCCCGAGATTTTGGCTAAACTTTCACTTCAACTGATGTATGGCTTAAGGTTTTTATAGCAAAACCTAACGTTCGGTTTCTTCAGCTCTTATGAAAACAAGTGTCTCAACAGTGAAGCAAAAAAAGTCTTCACTAATTTTTCCTGATAATAGTGATTGCATTAAACAACAAATTAGAAATTATCTTCTCTTTTCTTTCTAAACAGAATTTATCCGAGGAAATGGTTGTCACGAATTTTGAAGTTTAATATAAAAATATAACAAAAACTAAATTTGATTCACATTTAAAGGAATTCTTATTTTGTTTCTTATATTTGAGTCATTACTCAATTTGATTAACGATTTGAAAGGGAATCTGTTTTTCCTTGAATTTTAATGGAAGGTATTTTCAATATTAATGAATCTTAAAATTATTTCTGAAATTTGAATTCAGTGACTGAACAAGAATAAGACCGAAAATTCACTTAAACTTCAATATTTTAGTCAATGAATGAACTTTTCTTTTGTTGAAAAATAAGTTAATAAATAAATATTAGAGAATAATAGTAATGGTCTTCAAAATTGTTATTATTATATCATATCATAAAATATTGTGTTTTTATTTTATATTTGAATTTTAAACATAAGTTTTATTATTTTTTTCCCTCAATATTCTGTGAATACAAAACCTTATGTTTCTTTATTACCCAGAATATAGTCAATGACTTTTCATAAGCTTTTTAAAAGATTAAATTTATTGATCGATTCTCTCATATAAATATCAGATTAATTTTGACTTGAGTTTGAAAATTCAGTTTTATTTCGCATCAAAAAAATCAAATGATTGTCTGAATAACTAATGAAATGGAAGGAAAGGGTCGTATCACTTGATTTACAGATTGAACTTTTAAACATCTCTGACAATCAAAATCCCACAGATTTTTGGGATCTTTTATTGCTTTTCCTTTTATTCCAATTGCAAATCCAATGAGACTATGAATAACCCCTTCCTTAAGATAATTAAATTTTAAGAGTAGAACAGGAATAGCAGTCTTTCCTGTTTGGCACAGGAATACTACCATAGAGTATATGTTAGGTCAGTAGTAAAGCATCAAATTGCGAATCACTTAACTGTAATGAAAATTATTATATTTTCATAGAAAGTGGTTCTCTATTAGATGTATATACGACTCATCAGAGATAATACTTATTGATTTGCAGACGATTCAAAGGATCCGATCGAAGACTACATTCACTTTCATTAATAAATGAAAAGCTTTGCCTAATATTAAGTAAAGAGTGAGACATCAATTCCTCGTAATATATGCCTGTATTTAATGTCAGCGACAGATAAGGATTTAGTTTCATAAGGATTCCTATAATACTTTACGCCATAGACATAGAAAAAACTTTATATTCTGTTCGCACAGAATTTAGTGTTACATAAAATTCATGTTAAGTAAGCGCCAGATCTCTGTTCATCTGTTCATCAGATCCAGTTCTGTCTATTTCTATCTGTCGTTTTGCGGTATAACCAGAACTCATATAAATTCAAGTCATTATTGTTTTCGAGGATAACATTAAAACACATAAAATGCAAATACTATTAGATTTTTATTATAAATCATAATATTTTTATTATTTTAATGTAGAGTTTGGCAAAACTTTTCACTAGAAATACATTCATTTTCTTCAGTTCATTCAAATTAGTGATTCAGAGGATATAAACACAAAAATATTCATTTAATCTTAATTTTTATTCACATTATATTCATTTCAATATATTTTTATATTTGTACTCAATTTAATGGAATCTAAATTAAATAGAGTTCTATGAATATAATACTAATAATTGAAAGGATGAGCAAGCTCTTATATTAAAATAGATATATTTGGCTATTTTTATCAGCAAGGAATAAGATTCCAGACCACTTTGCTTATCCCTTTTGCTTTTGTTGGACTAAAAGCAAAATATTCTGTATTATTGAATATAACATTGAATTTAATGAAAATTCATTTCAAGTTTTAAGAAACAAATTTTCATTTTTGTGTCAATTTTCTCTATTTTTTATTCGGTTTGACTTTTTTTTATTGCATTTTTCATTTCCTTAAATACTGTAGTTTAGAGTTTATTTGCGAAACACAACCAGCAAAATGTCGTTTTTGATCAATCAATACCACAATCTGTGTTCAATCTGTTCTCAATTTTTATTTGTTTTGATTCCATTCGATAGCTTTGAATGGCTTTTGTTATTGCCTTCAAATCGATCACAATTTTCATACAATTGAGACCCCATTTATGTACGAATCAATTGAAATGAGATCTGTAATCAAAATCACAATTCATTCCTCTTTTACCATATTTTTTGACAAAAGCAATGAATACATGAAAAGCTTTCAACGATTCCTCTAAAAAGTTGTCACATTACTATTCAAATGACTGATAATTATGTGTTTCTAAAACAAAAACCTCTTTTCACAGTTAATTGAACATTGATTTCAATGGATTGAATCAATTCTTGGATAAAATTCAAATAAATCAAAACAATGGAAATTTATGACTAATTTATCAAACAATTCCCACTCGAGTTGAGTGAAGTTCAGGACATAAAACGGAAAAATCATTTTTCAAAGAGAATATCATAAAAAGTCATCAGTTATTCAACTAATTCTTCAATAAGACAATAGAAAAATAAATCTTTCAAAACAGGGGGAAAGCCTCCAAAGACTGGCAATTATTCAAAAAAGGGAAAGCCATAGGAAATTGAATTTTCCATAAAAGCAGAGCACAGAATAGATTTTCATACAATTTGAATGATAAACACAATTAAATAATTTGCTGCTTATGTTGCGCTTAACTCAAATGAAATACACATTTCTGTTGCGGTTTTCAGTCTTTAATATAGTCTTGAATTTCAAAATTAAATTTCTATTTATGACACAAATTACTGGGACTTTAAATTTCACTACATTATAATGAACCCATTTTTGGCATAAACTCATTTCAGAGGCAAATCTTTTTAATACAATTAAATAATAACATTATATTTGATGTCATATCAGTTGAGATACAGCTCTAATAATCACAATATTTTTCACATTTCGTATTCAACTTTATATTAAGCCTAAAAAGACACGAATTTCTCCGACTTTTGTTGTTTTTCGCATTTATTTCATTTGAATTTCTTTTTGAAAGAAAAATAATAAAAAATACGTTAAAACAAATGTAAAGTTTGTTCGCAAAATGATATTGAAATAAATTGCAAAGAATTTTCATTCCTCTTTCATACCTTTCCCCATCTTTTTTTCCAACCATTAATTCAACTTTACTTGAGCTGAAAAAAGACAATAAATACGTTAAAAATGAAAAATATTTTATTTTTATTTTCAGATTTATTTTGTTTGAAAAGTAGTCACAAAATATTCAAATCGTATTTTTTTGGTCTCAAGTTTTAGACTTATATTATATAAGTTTTATAACTCACGTCTATATTCAGGATAAAAAATTTTGATATAATAATGAATGGGGTAATTTTGAATTTTGATCGGGTATTTCCTCTATCAAAGTCCATCACTGATACCAGACTTTGTCTTCTAATCCCATAACAAATCCAAATATTCTTTTGTTGTCTCTCTTATGAGTAGTGAATCCAATATTTTTTTCTGTCATTTTATTTGTTTTTTATACCATTTTTTTTTTCGTTGAAGGAGTGTTTGCTTTACAAACATATGAACTCAAAAATATTTTTATATGTTTTTATGTATTAGTTTTAAGGAGTCTTACGAATAGTAATGAAAGACTGACTCAAAAGTCGTAAGGAATTTATATTCAGTCATCAGTTTTCCGATTCATATGTAGCTCTACCAGTGCTCCGAGCGGTTAGAGTCGGGGGGAGAGGAGAGTAATAAGTGTCAGAAGTGTTTTCAACGCTATCTTTCAATCATTTGGTGTTAGTGTTCGTCAATAGTTTCGCAAATATGGACTTAAATGGATGTGGTCTGTGAGCCGGCGGTTGTGCGCTGTGCGTCACTCATTGGCTTCATCACAAACTGTGATGCCGTACAACTGGGCTCTCTCTTATATTTTTGGCTCAGCTCTCAATTCTTAGGCACAGACAGAGTGTGTAAGAGTGTGCACAACATATACCACTCATTGATTGTTAGCAGAAATCGTGTTTCACTATTATTTGTGTAAAAAAGATTGTGTTTCGGCGAAGATCTGCTTAAATACTTAGTGACCGGAGCTCTGTGTGCAGTCCCTGTGTTGAGTCCACAGAAAAGGTCTGCACAGAAAACAATTGGATATAATGAAAGTCATAAGCGTTTTATCGCAAAGCGTTTGACACAAACAATATTTAATGAATATGACTGACAAACAAACCGTTAGTTTTGTTTCTTCTTTCTGTCAAACTTTTGTCTAACACTTACTCTTCGCTATTAAATGTGTTATTATTATTACTATTATTACTATTACTGTAATATCTGTCGAACGGAGCGAATAACTGATGCAATTCATAGCCAAACAAATAACTATTACACTATTGTCGGTGTATTTCTGGGACTCGTATTAGCCCTAAATGTTGTTATACTTATTCCAAACACTTTTTTTCAATTATTGAATTTGTGATCTGTTGTCTCAGATAAGCAAACCTATGGATCGCACAGTTGTATTCAAGTGGTTGTCTATTGAAGCCAGTGCTCTATTTGCGTTGTGTTCTGCAACTCATCGCACTTTTTAAAATTGATTGCAAGATGTGATTAAGTGATTAAACAAAATCTTCTAAACTATAGCTTTAAAACATACACTCAATCGATGACATGATTGTCAACAAAATTGAAAAACTAATTAATCTTTTTTTATTAAATGGCATTTACTTAATGCATATTTACACAACATTTTGGATATTAATTATGATTTTGGATCAAACATCTTATGCCGAGTGGATAATTGGTATGAGCATCAACTCTACCCTTTCTATTATCTCATTTACTTTAATCAATTCTGAATCTCCAAAAGTTCTTAATTGAAGACAAGTTTTTGATTTTCATTTATTTTTATATCTATTTTGAAGATTTCGGTTATATTTTCAATGAATAGACGGAAAGCAAATAAAAATTTAATTTCCATTGAATTAAAGGAAATATTTTTGTTATCACAATATCTGAAAAGTTTATTTTTCTTGTTTGTTTTGGTCCACCAATCACGGATTATCATGGTAATGGCCAACATTTGACATTTAAAGTTGAAATGCCATTTGGGAAGTACCAAAAGCCCTTGAGATACATTTTTCAAATTTCTATATCCATTAATTCCATATATCTATAACTGACCACTATTGGCCATAACCAGTCAAAAATGGGTACCTTGGTTATTTTCTCATTCATATTTGAACTCAAATTTTATTTATTCTGCAAATGTTGTTAAATTCAATATTGAATGAAAAAGAGTGAAAATGTAAGTATTTCTTCACTCGGAGGAAGAGCTCGACGTAAATATGATTTTTGAATTCATATAAGAATTTTTCGTATCATTAATGCTATGAAATATAGGAATCATCTGAAGAAAGTCAAAGAGATATTCATAGCTCCAGAAAAATACATTTATTTTTATTTATACCTGTTATGAGTTTTAAAGTTTGGTCCATAAAAAAGAAGAAAAGAGATGAAATTTCATATAGTTTATTGCATGGCTTAGTTTTGTTCGCAAAATTAAAATTAGATGAATAGTTGGGAAAACGGAGCGAAAGAAGTAATGAAAAAATTTCTAATAAATTCTGTTTGAAAATCAAATTAAAATTTAGTAACAAAAACATTGAAACAAATGGTTTTCAAAAGTAATTTAAATAATTTGTTTGGCAAACGATTGCGACTATGAATGCAAACGACAAACAAATACTTTTGAAATTATATAAATTATTTGTATAAACGATTTGCTCCTAATTTAGTCAAACAATTCATTTGCGAAGAAAAATATCTCTCGATTTTCGCTATACTTTAAGAATAACGACTGATTTGCATAAAAATAATATATTTTCGGCAAATGATAAGCAGTTTTATTATTATTAAAATAATTTAAATTTTTCTCAAAAGAAAATTAGTCTTTCAGAACGCTTCCAGTCATGTCTGACTTATTCACTCTTCCCTTTCCCGGATGAAAATATTCAAATCTCAATACAATATAAATTAAAATTTTATCGAGTTTTCAATTTTAATTCAAAATACACAGCGTTTCCAAGTTATTCAAAATTTCAATTTCACTAAAATACGATATTTTGTTAAAATGTAATGCTTTTGAATGATTACCAAGGGTATTTGAAGCTCCAATATCTCTTTTGATTTGACCTAGATTGTTTGCTTAGCACATTATGGACATTTCTATTCCTAGACTATTATAATGGACCGGTTATGAAGAGAGTGACCCTGTATTCAGTATTGTGTTATGCATTTTAAAAGTTTGTTGCATTAGATAACTCTTGGGATCGGCTGTCAAACAAATTCTGTGCTAATGTTGTTAACGTTGCTCTAAATTAGAGGAAATAATTATTTATTAATCCCTTAAATACCATAAATATTATAAATTATAAGAAAGTATCCCAAAATAGAGGACTTGCCGTTTGTGGACATCATTTGAATTCATGAATAAGTTTTGAGATAAACTCAATTCATAACTGAAATTCGATTCATATTCATGAAGTGGCTGTCGATTCCGATGTCTGTCCATAAAACTGAGCAGATTTTCCAACAAATGAATCGATTAGTCCTTTAATACAAAACTATATTTCTTTCGTTATACTTTTGGTGAAATATTTTTCCCAAATAGTAATCAAAAGAAAAACATTTTCTATCACTAATTGAGTGACTTTTTCTTAAGAATTTTTCCTACTTTTAGACAATTTTTAGATAATTTGATTCAATCGCTTAATTACTTGAAAAGGTTTTCACTAGAATTCTCAGAATAACCTTTTTTTAAAGTAATTGAGTAAACAATTTGATCAGTGATTTTCATAGTTGAGTTGATTTGTTTGCGAATCCACTCAATTTTATTGCCATTAATCAGTGCTATCGAAAGCAAATTTCAATTGAATTTAATCAATGAGTATTTGATTAGTCGTATATCTATTGATTGAATCTATAATTATAATTAATAAATGAGTAATAAATATAAAAAAATGATTAATTATTCAATGATTATCCGCGAAATTAATGGTATTATGGAATGTTTCAGTTCAACAATTATCAAATAATTGGTTCAATGCATTAATTACATTATCAATAATTCAATTGACTTTTGACTACAACTGGAAATAACGGAAAAATAAGAGAATGGTATTCCAAACCTGGTCTGTCATTCCGTATTAGTCTCAAACTCTATTGATATAAAATGTAATCAATTTTGATTTGAATGCAATTCTCAATTGTTTGCATCAATGAATTTATTTACAAATGAATTGTAAAGGAGTACAGAATTTCACTGTATTTTGCTTTCACTACATTTTTCAAAAACTGAGTATAAATGATGAAAATATTTATATTCTTGGACTCATCCGTTGACATCAGGCAAACATGAAATGTATTCAATCAATGAAATAACATAAAGAAGAAGATTTTCTATTCAGAGATTTAATCTAAAAATATTGAGTTTTTTTGCAATATTTTCCACTAAAACGTCAATCGACTGATTGATGTCTTCCTACTGTTTCATAGCTTATCCTCCACTTATAGCTCGATAAGTTATAAATATACAGTTTTCTAGTTCAATGATCAACATGATAAACTATGCAACAATGACACACATTCCCTACAATTGCTTAAAATATGATCATGTTCATTTTGTTTGCAGTAATTCTCTTCAACACAATCATTGAGAATAAGAATGAATTCGTTTAATGAAATGAAGAATAAATTTTTGATATTCTGTTTCTGAAGTATATATGAGTTCTTCAGAAGTAATAAAAGAAGAAAAAGAGAATTAATTGGATTGAGTCGAGAGTTCTTATGGTGTGAATGGAATGAAGTCATATATCATACCAATAGATGAGACAATTTATTATTGTTTTTGACTATTGAGTCCCCAGTACTATAAAGTGCACTGGTGCAATAGTGCAATCAACCAGTTATGTGCATATATTTCACAATCAATGGGGACGGCATAAAATATTAGTGAACTTTTGGGTCGATGTTTGATAAGAGCAAAGAAAAGAATAATTCATTCATTTATTTTCTGAAAAAATATTTTTTTAAGAAATTTCATCCAAAATATGATATTATTATAGATTTGTTTGGCTTTACTTTGACTGACATTTACTGAAACCGAAGCCTCAATAATGATAATAATGGAGAGAATAATATAATCGAAGACGAAAAGCAAAGCCTCTGAAATGCTTACCACTCCTTCAAGTGAACAAAATTGAACTTCAAAACTAATTTTCGAGTAGAAATATAATGCGCTCAAAATTCCGAGATTACCAAGGACTACCCAAGCTCTTTATCCTAAGAAATACAATCAAATTACAAACCAGATTCGTTTGAAAGCTTATAAATTCAATTATTTTGAATTCCCATTCATCCCAGTTCTTTTAGTGGGTACAAAATCCTTTTAAATCTAAAATTACATGGTGAATTAGAATTTTAAATTAAATTTATGGTTATCCCCTTTCCAATTCTTATTCGCAAAAAGAGCCAAAATACTAAACTCAATGACATTCTTATACAGTGTTTTGTGTTATATCTGTTGAAGATTTTGAGAATTATTTTTCGTTTCTGTTATTTTTCTTTTCATCTTTTCTGTTATATACTGTTATTTGTCTCAATCTTTGTTTGTTATGCTTTTCCTCCGAAAGAAAGATTTGTTGAAACTTTTTTCACCGCTTTTTTCTACAATACCTGAAGCTATACATCGATATAAACTGAGATAAGTGTCACTAAAGGCATCCCTTTTGACAACAGGCTATGTCTTCATTTATTCGCCTTTTCTTACGAAGAGATAAAAATCATTTAATAGTTTTCTGATAATTTTTTATTTTGTTGGACCAATGATTGATATTGGATTTCATTCAACAAATTTCTTCCCCTTCGCCTGCTTTTGATTAATGATTTGGTCCTTTACCTCAAGTTTTTGTTCATTTTTCTCGTCTTTTGGTACCAAAAAGTTCATAAGAATTTCTAATTTATTATATTTTTAACGTTTCAATGATTTTATGTTAGATTTCTAATCATTTCATAATTTTCTTGGAATCCAATTTCAAGTCATAATTGGATTTCCATTAATAATATTGATTTATATAATAATATCCACTTTAAATGCAATCATTGTTTTGTCTGCAAAATAGTCTAGACAATTTCAAGTATTTTGTTATTTATTTATCACGAAAATTATTTGTCAAAATTGTTTATAAATTGGGGAAAATATGTCTGATCCTCACTTCAAACATGCAATGTTTGTTTTTTCAATTTTCCAAGTCTTTATCTATATTTAGGCACTTATTGGGTTAAGTTAAGAGGGAGGACATTAACATACCTCTGGTTATCTCTGTTTGAAGAAACGATTTTTATTGAAAAACAAATTTCTTGAATGAATTACTTAAAGACTTCTTCTCTGCATTACATTAATGTTTCGCTGAATAGACGGAAAGTGTCTTAAATTTAATGAAAATGAACTCAATTTACAAGAAATACAATCAAAACAAAACCATTGAATTGAGTTTCACTAAAAAACAATTTGGTGTTCTCCAAGTTAATAGTACTATTTGAGATAATCCAGGCACTAATTGCGATGGGCTCTTGTTGTTGGAATTCCCCACTCGTAGTTAAGTGATGAGTACAGGCGCTAATCCTTCAGACAATAAATTCTGTGTCGTCTGTGATATAATGCATTTGAAAAGTGGGGTTTCGCTCGATTTCCATTTGCAATCAATCCATAGACTGTTGTTTCAAATCTGGTGGGTTAGGGCTGTGCTCTGATTGACAATCACATCAAATAATGGAATTCTTCGAACATAAGAAATTCCAATACATTCTCTCCGACTCTCTATTATTCTCAACAGAACTCTTAGTCTACTCTTCAATAAGATTCTGAACTGAATTCTAATATATTTGTTGAGAAAAACCAGAGGTTTTATATGAATAAGACTTTTGTACCGAAAGTTTAAGGGTTCGGCAAAAAAAGGCTTCGATTGGAAATAATCTAATAATCTTATGTACACTAAACAAGTGTTCAATACATTAAACCAAAGCAATCGGTTTTATGCCAAAACATTAATGCCATAATACTTTATTAATCGAATCACAGATTTTTACACGAATTATACCCTGAGCCAAATAAATAAGACCAGTTCGATGAATCAAACCTAGAAAACGGATCAAAATTAAGCACTACATTCATATCTTTAAATACTAATACAATAATCTAGTAATCAGTGAATCTGCTATTTTCTCACAAATATTATTTTATCAAGGTAATTCAACAAATAGGTCAAAATAACGTGATATAACATTTATCAAATTCGTTATCTTTTAATAAAAATTTAATAAGCTAGAAATTATTTTTAAAATTAACAATTGGCAACATTGGTCAGATTTTCTCTAGATTTGAGGCAATCCACTGCATAGTAATCCGCCATCAATGACCAAATTAGCCCCCGTTATAAAGGAAGCATCGCTTGAAGCCAGAAACACAACCCCTTTAGCGATATCCAATGATAGGCCATTTCGACGAAGCGGTGTTCTCTTTGCAAACATTTCAAGCATCTCTTTTGGCACCTGCTTGTTCATATCGGTGTCAATAATTCCGGGACTATTAAATCAAATTTTAGTTAAACAACTTATCATTAAACAAAAAACTCTTACTTAACACTATTAACTCTTATTCCTGATGGACCTAATTCTAACGCAAGACATTTGGTCATCATCTCCATCGCTGCTTTTGACATACTATATGCGGACAGTTGATTGAGCTAACGATTTAAATTATAATAATCATAAATTAGATTTGCATTCATATTTTTTTCAAGTTTATTACCGGACTAAGTCCTGCATCACTCGAGATATGAATTATTGTTCCGTTGGTTTTTTGAAGGAAAGGTACCGCTAAATGATTGAGTTGTGCGGCAGCTCTCAAATTGATATTAAATATTTTGTCATAATTTTCCATAAAACTCTTGTCTTGTATTGGAGTAAATGTAAGAATTCCCGCGTTATTCACCAATATATCTAACTTTCCGTATGTTTTAATCGTTTCATTGATTAGATTTTCTAAGTCTTAGCTTTTTGTGAGATCTCCGACAACTTCCAGTGGCTAAATATATTTATCATTTTACCATAAATTAAATTAAATCAATAATTCAAACCTTAAGTTTCTGTGGTGAATACTCTTGCACTTCCGCCGCAGCCTTTTTCACTTTTTCAACAGTTCTTCCGGTGACCACAACCTTTGCCCCCAACAGAGAAAACAGTTTTGTTATACCATCTCCAATACCAGAGTCAGATCCGGTGACTAAAACTACTTTTCCCGTGAAATTACGGGAATCTTTGACTTTATTGTAGTCTTCTTTACTCAAATCAAATAAAATATTTGCGTTCACTAATGAAAACACAATTAACCCAAAAATCAATATTTGTTTCATTTTAAAGTTTTGTTATATTTAATTGAATTTTAAATCAATGAAAGATTTACTTTACTTAAATACCTTAAATTCAAAAGTACAATAATTACAAGGTGTTATTATTCTCATATAAATTCTCTCGTCTAAAATCTAAAATTAAATATAAGTTTTCAAAATACAAATGATTTCACTTTTATTTGATAAAACTTCATCGAATATTTAATAATGTGTTTGTTTTCCCATTAATTATCGATAACTGATATCAAGTAATTAACAAATTTTCAAAGACCATTACGGAAGATTGACACAATTTTACAAAAAGTGTTCCGATTTCAATTAAATTTTAATCATGAATAAAGCTAATCTAATGATGAACAAAGATATGAAAATTATTCATCTAGGATGAGATTTTCAAAATTTTTTTAATTTTTATGCAATTGAAAATAGTCTTGAAGAATTCAATTAGGAAGTAGTTTAAAGTTTTTTCACACTTTTTATGGTTTGATCCACAAGTTTAAGACAACAAGATCAAAAATTTCTTCTCAAATTTGTCAAATTTTCCATTTATCAAAATTTCAAAGTCTTCAATATTTGTGACCAACGCTGAGATCTCTGTATTTAATCTATTGAGTTAAACTGTGACCCTTAGTTAACCCTATCTTGCTATGGATGTGCCACTAATTTGTGTGTTTTCCAAAATCAATTCCAGTTGTGATTCTTCCGTTTCTAGAATTCGTGACAAAACTAATCCAAACTTTTATC
>JAQIXD010001094.1:0-17670 GCA_034699985.1 Minunthozetes semirufus
CATTACTCATACTAATCAATGCTATTGCTATTAGAAGTTCGAACTTTCATTGGTAATTTTGATCAAATAATTTAAGTAATACACCTTTTCCTTATTCCGTGTTGCGTTTCAATAATATACACCATTAAGTTTGCTCACTATACTGAGGTGTAAATGTGTTGTTATATTATATGCCATATAACAAATATACATATAATATGGTATAACATAACGTATAACTAGAGATGGCCAAGTGGGGGGAGATTTTCAAAATCGCCCTAGGATCAAGAATTGGCCAAAAAGGCGCACAAGAATTGTAAGGTGAAAAACGATGAGAAAAGAAGACCCCAGAAAATCGCCACTTGGTGGTGGCCATTTGCTTATCCCCTCATGCAATTTAGTTGACCAATTTACCGAATTTAGTTTATTTAATTTGATTTAAGAAAGGTTTTGGGACTCAATTGAAACTCAATTTAGCGTTTAAACGGCTGTAAAAACAGTTAACTTAAGACAAAATGGCCGCTTTTGGGGGGTTTCCGAGTTTCGGATTTTGACTTTTTGTTTTCTGAGAAATTCTCATCTCTTAGACTTTGAGAAATATTTTGGCAAAAGTTCCAACCCTAAATTTAAAAAAATGGCAGAGAATGGTCCTACTGTAGGACTCCTACAACATATTTTGTTCACTTTTGATAGTGATATTTGATATAATCACTGAAATGATGTCTAAAATGGATTTATTTGAAATGAAGCAAAAATATTATTAAACTATTTTATAAGTTTTGTTTAATTTTATTATTTCGTAAAAATTTTGAAAATACAGAATAATCGGTCCATCAATCAATCAATCGTAATGTTTACTTAGTTTTCCTCAACTTTTGAGAAATATAAGGGAATTTTGGGGAAAAATTATGGAGAACTTATACCTAGACACACATACACACATAAAACGGTGGAAGGAAATCGATTATTTAGTATTAAATTAGTCGTATTAATATACGTATAATAATTGTATTATAAATATTGAGTTTTGATTAAATTACTTTAAATTAAACATTCATTTTTAGAGCATTCTTTGCTTTGATCTCAGGAGGAATTTCTTCAAATCTTTATCTCTGAGAGAGAATTGAATGAATTGGAAAAGTGATGTCAATCGCATACTTCCGGTAAAATAACAGCCAATCGTAGTTACAATCCTTTGAAAGCTCTTTAATCTTAATTAGCAACGAAATGTACTAAACTAGGTCATTTTCAAAAAAAATTAAGAGTAATTCACTGAATTATTGAAAGACCTGAGAAAAATACAACAAATGGAACTGGATGGAACCTATAGCTTAATAACTTATAATAAGACTCAATCAGAACTTTCATTGACATTATTATTAAGATATTAACTAATTTAGGAAATGTTTCGATGGTTTGATTTTTTTGTGGCTAAAAATCAATAGAAAATGTTTGAAACAATAGAATATGAAAATCGAGTGAATGCCTGAAAATCTCGAATTTAGGACAAGAGAGTGAAAATAGCATTAATAGCATTGAAACCAACAAAACCATTGAAAAATATTGTGAACCACCACTGACTCAAAACTGGGCTTCACTTCAAGTTTATTAAACTCTCTCATTCAAAGGTCTTTGTACCTGAAGAGTCTAAATACCGCTTTAGGGCATTTCATTCGCAGTTACGTAACAGTTATATAAAACTTGTGTACAGAAATGCAAACGTTTTTATGTGAGTTTCTAATGATTGAGTTTTAGTTAAATTTTTTTTCAAAAATTTATTGCTTTCCCTTTGAGTTTGAATTTTAGAGACTTTACTTTAGACTTCAATTTGTTATTTAAGTTAATTATAAAAACAATATTTAAAACAAATGCCAATTAAATTTTATATACTCTTAAATACTACAATTTAAAAGAATGCTAACAAAAGTGATTTTTATTATAAATTAAATAATAAATAACTTCTTTAGGACTAAGAGAGGTCTAAAACTTAATTGAAAGTGAAAATAAAGATTGAGATTAACACAATATTTTCAATTTAGACACTGCTTTCAATTGACATTTTCATTCGCAAATTATATCTTTACTGTTCTATTGTGCAATAATTTCGGAAATGTACTTTACTAATATATGAGAATGATATTATTATAAATTATTTTTAATTGATTATATAATTATAGTTTAATTTTCAATTCTGTATTTCTATTAAAGTAAAGAAATGTTAAATTTTATAATTTTCTCTTTTTTTAATGAATTTGTTTTTCAAATTATCACATATTTTGATATGATTTGGAGTTTGGATCCTGGAATTAGGTCTCAGTGACTGTAATTCCAGTGTTTATAATTACATAATAACTTATTTGATAGACTGGAATACGAGCAGAAATAGTATCGATGACTATTAGGATATTATTTTTATCCTAAAGTTTAATGAAAGCAATAAATAAGTGTTGATATGAAATAATTGGATCATTCAAACACTCAAATGCTCTGAAAGTGTTGTTAAATTCAATATAAAGGATAAGATAGAAAATAATAAAACATATCTTCATTCTCGAGGTCAAGATTGTTACCAAAGAAAGTAATTACAAAACTGACTATCAATTGATTCGATTTGCAATCATTTGATCTAAAATAGGATCAAATAATATATAGTTTTACTTATTATTAAAATTATGTATTTTTTTCGAATAAATAATAATAATATTAATAATGAAAACAATTCTTATATTTTATTTGAAAACTAGTGATCAATGGTTTGCCGACAAATGTTTGTAAAGCTCTTTAAATTTGCAATTATTAGCCCAAAAAGGATTGCAATCAAATTCATTAATTAGTGAATAGGAATTGAATGTTGTTTTGAACACAATTGCAATCAATTATAGTTCAGTGTATAATCAGGAATATCGTGACTGCCTGGAGCTCAGACCAGAATAACTTTCCATTTCATGAAAAAAAGTTTAGTGTCATTACTAGATGTTATGGCAATTAAGTGAGCGCTCTGGCAGAACTACACAACTACCACAATTAATAACCAGTTCCTCAAAATCCTGAACTTATTTTAAGAAATGCTTACAATCTGTTACTCAACTCGTTTTCATTAAATGAGTTATAATTTATTAAATAGTTTTTGTTTGATTTGATAACAGAAAAGAGAAGATAAACAATAGTTGACTCAATCGGTGATAGCGTTGATTCCAAACAAAGCTATAAATGCATTGTTTCTCATATAAACATATAAAACATATTAAACATTCTTTCCTCTTATGTAATAAAGGGATTCGTCTGTATTCGTCTGTATTTCACTTTTGATTATTTTTTTTATTTATAAATAAAATAGTCGTTAAGTTCTGTCTGTAAAAGCGGTACAAACGGTGCGAACCGACAGTCAGTTTCAGTGGATTCAAAGCATTCAATGTTGATGTCAGTCAGTAAGGCTTAGAAGGCGTTTCCTGAAGGGGACGGCAGGGGATCAGAACAGCATTTCTCTTCCGCGTTCAGCAAAACTGCTTCGATTGCGCTGTTTATACAGTTTGTGCTCCACTCTAAGCATTAATACTAAACATAGAGGTCATTGACCTCGACTTCACCAATTCATTTCATTTGATTCAACTACCCTTTGAATGATTCAATTCCAACATTGAAAAAGTGGACGAATTCTCCACTAAATATCTACAATACATTCAAATAATTGAATTAAGGCAATAATTTGAAGATAATCTTGGTCAAATTCATAAATATCTGGCTTAATATTTGAGCAAAAGTTGTCTGAAAAATCAATTTATTTTGATTGAAGGCGAAGACGAAAGCCTTAACATTGAGTGTTGTCTTAAGTTTAGAGTCTCTTCATTGAAGTCTTCAATCAAATGCTTCATTCATTCAATGCATTAATCGACTCAACGTTTTAAACGATTTAATTATAAACCATTAGTTTCTCGAATGATATACCGAATTAGTCAATGAAATATAGTCAGGTAAGTCTCTTTTCATTACATCACATCTCATTATGTGTGTCCTCCGCAACCAATTCTATGTAAAACAACATTCAATTTGAATTTATTTATCCATTTTGATTCAAAAACGGTTCAATCAATTGTTTGGAAAGTGATTTGCAATCCTTTTCCGAATCAATGACTTCTTGAACAGGATTTGAAGATTTCTTTATTAAAAGTGATATTCATTTGAAAAAAATAGACTAAAAATAGTCACGAATTTTGTCTTATTTTGCTTTCAAACGAATATTTAATTTTGAATTTAATTTTGTTTTTTGTTATCGAAAGAGAACTTCTATTTATAAGATATACTATTTTTAAGATCAGTTTGAGGTCTCTCTTGAGAGTTGTCCAGAGCTGAGCGAAAGCCCGAACTGATTGTAACCTTCATTGAAACTGTGGTAATGAACTAACGGTTCCAAAGGCTCTGAATTGACTGCAATCGCAACGAGAAGTGCAAAGAATTATTAAACTCTGTTTCGTTTCGTTTCTATATTTTGTTGTCTTTTAATAAAAAACCAGAAAAACAAGTATTGAATAAAATAACTCTGAAATTAGGACTTTTTGTTTGCCTTCACTTTATATATTGTGGGGGAGATTAGCAAAGAAGACAGTGAACTTGTTGTCGGCACAGCCACCACTTGCCAGTGCTCTCATACAACACTTCATACCATTACTGAAATACTGTCCTATTTTTCTATCATCTGTTTTCATAACTCATATATTGAATGATTGGTTTCCAGTGCTCAGCGACTATCAGCCAGTCCTGTATCGGCCGAACTCTGTTCCCGTCAGCGCCGACACATCAGACTAATCCTGGCTTTCATAGTCGACCCACAGTCCCGGCGTCCAACTTAGTGGACTATTTCGCCGTTAATGGAGATGGACTACGGCTGAGTTGGGCCCACGCGGCCAACAGTCGCATTAAACTAAATTCTGCCCTCAGAGGTCTGACCCAAACATACATAACTTTCTCTAAAAAAATTGCGATTATTTCTTAAATTTAATTAATTTCTTGATTTAAATGCTTTTCTTAGGAGAAGAAGTGATGATTGAAGCGGACGTGAGTTTAGCCGAAACAACACGATATCCGGTGCCTATAATGGCTCATCCGCCTGTTAATGTTAGTGACATAACTCTTGAGGACTGGTTGATAGAAGTGGTTCGTTCCAACTCCGGTAAAGGTATTAAACTGGACTTCAAATCGACGCGAGTCGTGGAACCGGCATTTCGAGTATTGGCCCGACACTCCGATTACATCAAAGGGCCGATTGTCCTCAACGCTGATATATTGACAGGTCTTTACAATTATTCTCATTTTCTTGAGTCTTTAATAAAGTGATGAAAAACTGTATTTAAGGTCCAAACAAGCCGTCAACAGCACCGGTCGACGCCTGGACTTTCCTAATGCTGTGCAGAACACGATTTCCTAAATCTATCATTTCTATCGGATGGACGACAGAAGTGGATCCAATAGTTAAGAGCGGTTACACTCGTGATATGGTTGACCACATGGCGTCACTTGTAAAGGAGTATAACCTGAGCCAACCCCTGACTTTTGCGGTGAACGCAACTCTTCTAAAGTATTCAATTTGTGAACTCCAAAGACTTCTCTTTCAAGTATTTATTCTTTTATCGATATATTGTTTTCAGTTCTTATTTTTATTCTCATTTGATATTAAGGTTCCGAACAGCACTCTTACAGTTTGGGCTCATCCACAAGAATTTGAGACAAACTTGAATTTACACGATTTGGTTTTGATTCGTAAATCATTTCCAATCGGTTCTGTCTTCTATGACATGCCATCAGATGTATTGAATCAATTGAGAGTTGAAGTCTATACCAACTGATCGATTAGAGGGTTGGGACGCATATCAATCATTAACGGATCCTTTTGTCGATTGATTTGACTAATTAATGACCAAAACATTGATTCAATTAATATTTTGTGGATTCAAATACGTGTCGTTCGACAGACGGACGGAATTATTATATATTTTTGATTTAAATCGAAATATAAGCGAAAACACTGTCTGACAACACTATTAGCTGTTAATCGAGTGGTTGTACCGAATGGTTGTACCGAATAAGACTGAAAGTGAGATTGAATTGTGATATAAAAGCAAAAAGAGTTGTTTAAAGTCTTATTTGGTATACCTTTTGGACAAAACTTTTTAAATTTTATTAGTAATCAAATGTATGTATCGTTTGTCACGTATTTGATCCCAAAAAAAAATATATATAAAAATGATTTATAAACCAATTACTAGTCTTTTAACAATAATTATATAATTTTGCATATTTTGCACCAATTTATTAGTCATTAGTTAAATATACATATATTGCTGTTAAGACATAAGCATATAATAGCGCAACAATTCGTCTATTTTAACATTTTTGACAATTTATTCAATAGTTTTAACTTAAATAACACTGAATTCGATTTCAATCAAAACGTTTTCCACATTTCCACTGATTTCCGCTGAATTCCCGGTGAATGAGAATAATCTTTCAGAATATTTTGCAACAGTTGTGTGCCTTTCGCTAACTTTCAAATACGTGTAGTTTTAATTGTTTTCTAGTGTTTGAGGTGACGGCCCTTTCATTTATTCCCGATTCTTATCAATAAATATATATAAATACTTCAAATTCATATAATATATCAATTAATTTGAATTTTTAACAGATTTCGTGTTTTTTCATAATTTCTTAGATTTTTTATTTGCATTTCATTGCAATTATTGTAAATCACATTAAAAGCACCGATTATTTCAAATTATTTGCAATTATTTGCAACTTTTTTTTTAATAATAATATATTTAATATACTATCGATTATATAGAAAACTATATTAATATATATTTAATTTTCTGGAGATTTGTTTATTATCTGAAATAACTGTTTATCTAAAGCTTAATATAATATCAATTTTTATTTCATTTTTTAAATATTTTACAAATAAATCAAAATTTGTTTTAATTATTATTTTATTTATTTAAACGAAAATCAATAGAAAAAAAAGAGAACTAAAAGAACAGAACTTAAGATTTCTTCAGTTTGTGATCAAAAAGAATTATAAGGAAACCAATTAACGAAAGGATGAAAACACAACTGATTTCATAATTTGATGATATGCTGAGATCCATGCCTTTCAATAACGAACCTCTCGATAGCGGCGATCCCTTTGAGGTCTGTAAGTCCGACGAATAAATTCATCGACGTTTCGATCGTAAGATCTCTTATCCAAAGGTCTGGGTTTTGGCGCCATTTCTAGTCTTTGAAAAGAATTGTCAACGAATGGGCGCTGAAATTGAAATAACTTTTAAATTATTTATTTATTTTAAACAAATGGTTGACTATTAGTGACTATTAGTTACTAACGGCACTCAAGTTGTGAATCACAGGCGGATTATTGCGACCAAAATTCCCAATATTTCCATTCATTTGGAAATCCCTTCGAGGAATCGGTCGCTGAACTAATCGTTCGTTTCGTCCTTAAAGAGAAAGACATTTAAAAAGTGATAAAAAAGGGGTACTTCTGAATACCATCTCTAATGTCTCTGCGAGGGATCACTCTATTAGGAGGTAATGTCTGTCCCAAACGGTTTCGTCTATAGATATGAAAATGCATTAAAAGAATAAATAATAAAATTTGAAGCGAAATACTGAGTAATTTGTGGTTTATTAGGAAAGGGATGACTTGGAATCGGATTGACTCTATCTCTGTGGCGGAAATCGAGTCTCTGATTAACATTTGCTTTCTTTCTGTCATTGAAGTCAACAAATGGTCCGCGAATTCGATGTCCTTTTGGTCTGTGAGCGGTCTGTTTCTTCATTCTCTTCAACATCGGAATCAATTCTACCGTTTCGTCCGAAGGAAATAATCGACACAACTCTTCACCGACTCGCGGATCAATTTCCTGTCCATCGCGGGCTATTTTAACAGGTTTTCCGTCGTTGAAAGGGTTAAACAGATGTAATGTTTTAGTAAAAGATAGCTCTCGTCTACAAATCCAATCCAAATAGAAGACCCCTCCCAGTGCACGAGCGCTCAGGCCTTGAGGTAATACCCATTGAATTGGTTGTGAGTCATGACGCGATTCTGATGCAAGTCTTGCAAAACCTGATCACTTAAAAGTTTAAGTAATTGAGAAAAGTCTGTCATTTGATACAAACCCTGAAATTTTCCGCTTTCTTTCACAGAAAAGATGAGAATAACGTTTCGGAACTCTTTGAAGGCTCGATTCAGTTTCGTCTCGTTTTGAGGGGGTGTCGACCAAACGCCTTTTGCTTTCGATAAGACAACGTTTTCGTGATTATTGCTTTTCATAACGAAAAAACAACTGTCTTTGAAAAAGTATCGCAAAAGAGAGCTATAGTCACGTCGACCAGGACTCGAACGGCGGCGCTTTGACTTCTCTATTAATCAATTAAAACAAGTTAAAGACAAATCAAAACATTTGATGACATATTTGTGACGCACTTCTGTCTTCAGGTTCGTTGCGAAGTCTTTTCTTTGATTCTTTATTGAGAGGACTTTGACTCACATATCGAGAACTTCGATGAATTCTTGGTTTAGGTTTCGCTAAAATAGGTTATGAAAAGTCAATTGATTTCAAGTCATTCAAAACAACGTCGACTCAAAAACACTTACGACTCAACGACCGCGAAGATCGTGACGAACGATTAGAGGCTGAACCAGAGATAATACTGCTGTGATCCTCACAGGAACAGCTCTCGTCATGAGAGGTATAATCATCTCCAGAAGTGACTGAATTGCTTCTCTTCACTTGTTTTGTTTGTTCGCCCATTGCTTTTGGTATCGCTTTCATTAGCTTTTGATTAAAAACAATAAATTAATAAAAAATTATAAAATATTTAAAAAAAGTTTATAGTATTTAATACCTGAGTCTTATTAGGAGTCTTAACGTCCGACTCTTTATTTGAGTCATTGGCCACAGACTTGATTTGCTTTTTGATACCTTAACATTGGATTAAAACTTAAGTACAGTTTTTGCCATAAGAGTTTGTTTCAACCTGAATCATTAATCCTTTTATCAATTCGGTCGAAGTTCTCGATATTCAGTTTTGACTTAATGTTCAATAATTATTAAAACTCTTATTAAAGTCCATTTTTAAGTGTATTTTGAATTTTATTCGACTTTAATAAGAGTTTTAATAATTTGCGAACATTTAGTCAAAATTGAATTTCGAGAACTTTGAACAAATAGATAATAGAATAATGATTCAGGGTGATACTTCCTTTTTTGATAATATCTGTACGTACAATACATATTCGACGATAACAGGTTTTTCAATTATAACGCAGTGTATTGTCATATAAATGATCTTTAATTGAGTTTTAAACAAATAAATAATTAATTAATTTAAATTACATTTTATAAGAGAATAAACGGAAATATTTATAAATAATTTGATTTTTTATTTGAATAGACTGTCGGTATTCAAAAGGGGTTTGGACTGATTGTATCAATGGATCCAAAACACGAATCGATGTTCTGAAAGTCGGTCCCAGTGCTGGATGTGAGCCCACCAGAAATGTTACCAAAACATGCAAAGAACGTATGTCTCATCGTTTTTAATTGTTTTTAACTTATTTCAAAAACAAAATAAATATCAATTGATTTGCTTTTGTTTTGGAACAGAATGTAATTATCTGAAGAGTGAGTGGTCTGTCTGTGAAAATGGTGTGAAAAGTAAGACACTAACCCTTCAAACCACTCAAACTGATTCAACTCCTAAGTCCGGATGTGAGGTCACAAAAATTATAAGAAAGCAATGCGGACACCGACAGAACCGAAAGGAAAGAATCAAAAACAAGAGACCTAACGCACAGAATAGGACTCCAACTGATGACAAATAACTTATTATTCACTGATTTTTCTCGATTTTCAACTTTCATTTCATTTAATAAAAGATTTGAGATCTTAATAATAATTTGAATGTATTTTATGTAAAATTATTGCTTATTATTTCATTAAATGATTAAATAAAGTGTAACTCAAATTACTATTAACTCATTTAACACTCGTTTAACCAAAAATTATTGAATTGTAAAATCATATTATTATAAAAACGATTAAATCATTTTTCGATTTAAACCAATTGTTTGATCAATTGTTTTAACTGACTCTAAACCACATAAAATAGACTTCAGAGTAAAGTGAGAGATGATATACAGATAATTTCTTAACAAACTTTTAAAACATTTAATTAGATCCAAATCATAACAATTATGTTGAAACTAATGTAGAAGAAACTGAAATTTGGATCTTTTTTAAGTTATTTAGTTCATTCAATCTTAACTCATAAATTAGGCCTTTCTTTTAATATTGAGAGCATTCATATAAAATAATTTATGGTTTCATACGATTTATAATTATATTACTTAAAATATTTTTGTTTTGTCTCATATATGACAACTTTTTGAAACTAGTATCACAATTATTACGATTGTACACTCTATAATGTATATTAATGCGTACCGCCACGATTGATCGCAGAATTTAAGATCTAATCACTTTTGATCGTATAATCTAAGATCGCATAATCTTTGATCTTAACCACGTTTGATCGCAAAATATTTTATGCTATAATTTAACTAATTATCATTCATATTAATATAATCAGATTTTCCATTTATCCATAAATTTCTAATTAAAATCTATACTAATATCAAACATGCTAGTCAAATGTCAATGACCTGGTCAGCTAGGTAAAATGTAATAGGTAAAGGATATTTTAAAAATTCGATCTTTTCTCAGTCAAAATCACCTGTTAAACAATCCTTGAAAATGTTTCCTCTCTGATAGGTTTGTATTCAGTATTTGATTGGGTGTAAAATCAGATTCTAAATGATCCGGTTAATTTATCAATTCTTAAAGTGATCTCATTAAATTGAGCATGCAATATTTATCATAATATATATTTGATTTTAATTACAATAATTTATTTTGACTTTTTTACTCATTGCGATCAAACGTGGTTTCGATCAAAGATTCTACGATCAAACATTATTCGATCAAAAGTGTTTCGATCTAAAATTCTGCGATCAAAGATTTTACGATCAATCGTAGCTATCCCATATTAATGTATATTAATGTACAATTATTGTGGTATATTCTATCACTCATTCAACAACTGATAAATTGATGAGTTTTGTAATTTTTGCAACAAATAGATGGCATTGAAGTCAATGTTTATATTAAATGTTTTATTGTTTTTAAAATAGTTTATATAAAAGATGAGATTTATTTCACGATTTTTATTTAATTCAATTTTTTATTTAAATATTTTAATCGTAAGAAATGTTGTCTCAAATGATGATAAAACAAATTGCATTAAATCAGAGCAAAACTGTTCACAAATAGACATCAATTGTATTGAATGTAAATTTAATTATTCGTGTGTTTACGGACAAACTGTGACCACTGAGTGCCGACCCATACAAGACATTAATTGTACGGTAAGTCTAGTATTGTCTGTCAGTAATTCAATTATCATTAGTTTAATGTCATGTCATTTGAAATTAGGTCCAAAATCGAAGTCATTTATGTATGTTTTGCTATCAATTACCACAACATTTGTATAACTGTTCAAAAAACTCTTCGTGTGATTATAACCGGCGCTACAAATCTCGGTGTGAAGTAAACCTGAAAACAATTTGTTTGGGAAATCGAGTCTTTTATAAATACAAAGACTGTAACTTTGTTTCTGGATATAAGTGGTCGACAGCTCTTCTTCTCAGGTTTGTCTCACAATTGATGTCAACTGATTTGTGGTTCATTTGTCTGACATTTTTCTTATTTTAGTATAACTTTAGGGGGTTTTGGTGTCGACCGCTTCTATTTGGGGCTCTGGCAGGAGGGCATCGGAAAACTATTCAGTTTTGGTGGACTCGGAGTCTGGACTCTAATTGATGTGATTCTTATAGCGAGCGGTTATTTAAAACCAAGCGATGGATCAGTTTATGTATAAATCTATACAATTGTATAAAACTCAAGAATTCATTTTCCAATACAAAAATCTTTGAAAATAACATCTAAAACATCTTCAGTTGTTATTCTTCCAGTTATATAAGATAATTGTTGCGCCGCTTCTCTTAAGTGATGAGCAGAAACAGCGATATCGTCTTCGAGGAACTCAACCGATAATTTCATTTGTTGGACAACTTTATTAAGATGTGATTCATGTCTGACACTACAGAAGAGAGTTTCAGTTAATGGGTTTCCGCACAACTTCTCCACAATTTGAGTAAATTTTTGTATAAATTGGTCAAAACCGGAAGAAGTCTTGCAACTGACGGCACTCCAATCACTCAAACATTTATTACAATATTGTTGTAAATAATGATAACTTTGTTCCGAAAGTAAATCAATTTTGTTTAACAAATGAAATGCTTTTGTATTTGAATTCAAATCAATTATTTGTTTCAAATATTTTGGTTCCAAAACTTTTGAATCAAAATTGTGGTCAAAAAGTGTTGTGGAATCGATTACAAAGATTATAAGATCGCTATTTTGGGCGCTTTCGAGGGCTCTACTGATGCCCTGTCTTTCAATGGAATCGTTATCTGAAAAGGAGTCCAAATGACGAACGCCTGCTGTGTCTGAAACAGAAACTGAATATCCGTTGATATTAATCCAGGTCTCGATTACATCTCTCGTCGTTCCACTTATTGGGGATACAATAGAGAGCTGTCGTTCGCACAGCCTATTAATTAAACTACTTTTGCCGACATTCGGCGCTCCAATTATAGTAACTTTGAGACCATCTTTTATGAGTTCGCTTTTGTTCTTACAATTGTCTAAATGTCTGATAATTTGATTCACCAAAACATTTATCTGATTCTTAAGATTTTCAAAGATTGAGGAATCAATTAACTCTTCTTCTCCAAAATCTATGAGAGCCTCAATATTCGCCATCATTTTAATGATATCTGTCCTCCAATTATCATAGATTTTGGAAACGTTTCCACTGATTCCACTTAAAGCACGTCTTCTTTGAGAATCGGTTTGAGATTTAATTAAGTCATTAATGGCTTCGACTTCTATTAAATCCAATTTATTATTAATGAGAGCTCTTTTTGTGAATTCTCCGCTCAGAGCGGGTCTCAAACCATTGATTCGACTCAAAGCAGTCAATACTCCAGTGATTACAGCATTAGATCCGTGAATATGAAGTTCACACATGTCTTCTCCCGTATAACTGAAAGGTTTATTAAAGTAGATGACGATAGAAGAGTCAAGTAATTCATTTTGTCTTAAATCATATAACTTTGTGAAGAAAGCCTTCCGAGGATTACCAATGAATTTATCGATTGTTGACTTCTTTGGAAGCAAATGATGTAATGCTTCCAATGATTTTTGACCCGAAATACGAATGACTGCAATCGCACTTCCCGTCGGTCTTACATTTGTAGACAACGCATAAATTGTAGAAGAATTGAATCTCTTAATGGTATTGAAGCCATTCATTCCTCTCAATAAAAATGATTTAATAAATGAATTGAAAAACATTTTTAATTCAAAATAAAGTTTAAACTTCAGATACAAATCATATGAAAGGGCGGAGTCTTTATGATTAGTCGTAGAGTTTCGTCAAATCATACAATAGTTTGGTTTATATGCTCTCAATTTGTGTAATCATTGGTTCTTTCAAATGATTAAAATCCGCAAAAATATTTTAATTATTTATTAAGTCTTTTAAGCAATTAATGTTAGAATTAACTCATTTTCCTAAATAATATTCCATAATATCTTATCATAAGATTATTCTTCATTTATATTAATGGTTAATTCAAATGCAATATGAGAACCATCTAAACATGTAATAAAGTTATCTATTTATTATAATTTATGATTTATAATTTATAGCACTCTATTGAAAAATATACAGAAAATCACTGAAAATTCTTTTATTTTTTTCAATCTGCGAAAATGTTTTAATTTTGTCATCAATTAATTCATTCTTTTCAAGTTCAGCATAATTTAAATAGTTGTTAAAAATATGTTAAAAATCACATTTTCGCCTTATGAGCTTGATTAATATTTTTTTCAATTTAGATTAACACCGATTTGTAATTTTAAATTAGGTGTAGAGTTATTACCAATCAAATTTAGACTCTTCTTATATATAATATTTTTCTACTGCCATGTTCACGTATCATACCATATCAATTCATCGTGCTGATGGCTAATGCCTAGATAACCTAGATATCATAATGAAGTTATGTAATATGAATAAGCAGCTACAAGTATCCAATATACAATATTGTATATACTGTCACAATGGCATATTGTCACAATTGAATAGTCGTTATGCATTTCTAAGAATTAAATTAAAATGTACCTTCAACAGTTCAGAAGTAACTTGAAAAACTCTGTATATTTTATTTTGATCCACCTAAAATTAAATAATATGAAAGTTCAATCTATCTAGGAGTCTAATGTAATTTGAAAAATTGGAGGAACAAATAGGATCATATCACTCATATCACTATCGATATGTTCCACAAATTATTTAAAAATTAATTCAAAAGAAAATTATTGTGAAATAAGACTTATTTAACACTAATTCAACACTAATTCAACACTAATTGTAATTTTCAATCAATCGGTAGATTTAATTGAAATGAAAAAAGCGATGATTTTTATAAATTTCTAAATAATAGATAAAAGTTGACTGAAATCACAAATAAAGAGAAGAATCGCTTATATATCAGTTATATATCAGTTTTAAAGTCAATTTTGCGCTTAATTTTCAGAAATCATCAAATTTTACGGAAGAGGTTCTACTCTTACTGTAAAACTTTGAGATATCAGTTACCAAAAGTCTAAATCAATTTTTGGATTCAGTTGTGGCGAACGGATATTAAGAGCTTAATGACCATGAAATTAATTTTTGTGACTATTCTGGTCATTCTCTCCCTCGTCTATTCTCTTCCGAGTTCCGGGTCAGTTATAAAAAACCTTTGATAACAAATTTTACAAATTATTTGATTTTCAGGAGATTTGAAGAGAAATCAATCTTAAGATTGAAGAGGGGATTATTCTCAAATGACGAAGATCAAAATTTAGATCAAATTGATGAAAATGAATGTCCAAAATCGAAAAAGGAATGTATGAATTGTTTGGATAAAATAACTGATGAACTCAAGTCTAGATTATGTAGTTTTCAAATCGGTTTGTAATTATTATTCAAATTATTTATTAAAACAAATATTAAAATATAATTAATTGTCTTAATTAGTGGCTGAAGTATCACTCAGTCAACAACAAAAATGTGGTGAAATTCAAATTAAAAAACGGATAAAAATGGATGAAAACATAGACTCAAACCATACCCTCTTCTCAATGGCCAAAGATTGCGATAAATGCAAACCACTTTTGGATAAAAAGGTAACTCTTTTGAGTGGTTATGAGGCTTACGATTACTCGACCGATGGATTCAGTTTTGGAGCCGAGACTTATATAATCGCAACAAAAGTTCCAATCAATTGTCAAACAGATAGTCGTCGTTCCGTTAACTCAAATTCAGAGCCTTTACCAGAAAGTGATTTACCTGTAGAAGAAACGACAACTACTGAACCTACTCTTATCACTACAACCAAAGCACCAGAAGAAGTTACCGAAAACAATAATGTGGATCAGTCCACAAATCAAGTCATAGATAGAAGAGATGTTGCGATAAATCACGAAAAACGTATTATAATATATTATCTCTAATTTATTGGCTTTATTTAAGTCATGTATTTTCAGGTGGAAACGGAGCCGAATATGGGAGTCAACCCTATCAGGCGGCCTCACAATACAATGTAAGTGAATGATGAATGAAAGGCTTCGATCAGTGATGTCGATGTTTTGCACAGATTCACAGCGGAGGCTCTCCGAAACAATTTTATGGAAATCAAGACAGATATCGAGTACCTATATATAGATACGAATATCCACACACTCAGAATGAATATAATAATCCTCAATACAGTCCTTATAGTAAACCTCCCGGTTATTTAAATACTGGATATTTTATGGCACAATCTTTACAATATGGCGCCGGAAAGCCTCCCGCAGTGAATCCCAATTATTACTATTTCGCTAAATACAGGCGTTATAGCGGTCCTCATTACAAACCCTCTCCATTGAATCCTAAACCGGTTTATTACCCGAAATATGTATTCACTCGTAATTATACCCTCACTTCGCAACAGAACTACGGCTCACAACCGATGAACTCTAGTTATGGATCACAACAAACAGTTCCTAATTATAATCAAACGCAACAATTATATTCTTCTAATCCTCAGCCCGTTTATACATCTTATTCTGCTCCTTCTCCTCCTGTCCAATACTCTACTGGTTATGGCAACACTGTCCCTAATGCCTATTCAGGACAACAATCCTCTTATCAATCACCACAACAGACATATTCGGGTTATGGTCACAACTATCAGCAACCAATGGCTTATCAGAGCCCACAACCAGTTTATTCGCCTCAAAATTATGGGTCACAACAAAGTTATGGATCTGATGTCAACCAACAGTATAGTCAACCACAACCACAAACACATTCTTCGTCTTATAATCAGAATTATCAACAATCGTATACAACTCCGAGTTATGGACAGTCCTATAATAATTCTCAATCTGGTTATTCTGCTCCAAATGTACAATCTTCGGGTTATGGTTCCGCTCCTTCATATAGCGCTGGACAGTCCTATAACTCACAACCGAATTATGCCCAACAAACGACATACTCATCGGTACAAAATCCTCCGAATTATGGCAGTCCTCAAAGCTATCCAACAAATTATTCAGATCAAAGTTATGGGACGTATGTGTCTCCTCAACAAACTTATTCCACTCCTCAACAATCCTATTCTGTCCCCCAAATGACATATTCCCCACAACAAAATTACTCGACTCAACAGTCTTATTCTGCTCCTCAACAACAGTCCTACTCCTCTGTCCAAAATACATATTCCCAGAAAGAGAATTATTCCTCTCCCCAACAAACTTATACCGCTCCCCAAATGTATTCTCAACAACAAAGTTATTCAGTCCCCGACCAGACATACTCAGCTCCTCAACAATCATATGCAGCTCCTCAACAGTCATATTCTGTTCCCCAGCAGTCCTATTCTGGTGTCCAACAAACTTATTCCCCTCCTCAACAACAGTCCTATTCTGTTCCCCAACAAACTTATACCACTCCCCAAATGACATACGTCCATCAACAGAATTATTCTGCTCCTGAGCAGACATATACCGCTCCTCAGCAATCATATGGGACTTATCAACAGTCCTATTCTGTTCCCCAACAATCTTATACCGCTCCCCAAATCTATTCTCAACAACAAAGTTATTCTGTCCCCGAGCAGACATATTCGGCTCCTCAACAATCATATTCTGCACAGAATTCCTATAACTCTCCTCAACAGTCTTATTCTGTCCCCCAAATGGCATATACTCAACAAAATTATTCAACGCCTGAACAGACATATTCTGTCCCTCAATCATATTCTCAAAATTCCTATTCGGCTCCTCAGCAGCAATCATATTCCGCTCCTCAACAACAGTCCTATTCCGCTCCTCAACAACAGTCCTATTCCGCTCCTCAACAACAGTCCTATTCCGCTCCTCAACAACAGTCCTATTCCGCTCCTCAACAACAGTCCTATTC
>JAQIXD010001095.1:0-17664 GCA_034699985.1 Minunthozetes semirufus
TATATAATAATAACAATAATTAATAATCAATAATATGGCAGTCATTTAGTTATCAGTTATTTTGTGCAAAAGTTTTGCTAAAAGTTTTTTTTTTCAAATAAAGTGTTGTTTTGTTGAGAATTGTGTGAAAAGTATTGAAAACTTGATTTCATTTCCGAAAATGATTTGTAATTTGTTTGTTATTTAAATGGTTTTAATAGAAAAAGCTTTGAAATAAGCGTACGTTTAGGTCGTCTCTGAAATGTCTCTGAAATGAATTTCTGTTAACCTTTAAAAATGCATACATTAAAGCAAAAGATGAAGAATTATACAATTCTTCACCGGTTTTGCATTCTTTGCATTAGTTTATTGTCATTTAGTTTGAAATAACTGTTATTTGTTTTGTTATAATAGTCTACGAATAGAAAATACTTGAAATCCCATAACTAATGGAATTTTAATATATATTTGTGTTATATTTGTATTACTATTGAATAAAAGTTAAGTCAAAAAAAAGGAGAAAAATATTTCCAAAAAACAATTTGTTTTAAAACAGATTTTCTCTAATATTTCATTAGTTTTTTGCATTAAATGTATGACAACAACATTGAGCTCTAATTCATTCAATTATCAAATGATTGAAAACTCAATTAAATCAATTAATGAGAAAAATAGACCCAAAAAGGAATTCAATGAGCGCTCAGTCATTCAACAGTTCGCTCATTGGATGACAACTAAAACACAATTATTAACAAACTTTTGATAGACTTTATGTAAACAATGATTTAGTGGTGAATAAGGTTTTGGAATAAATGGTTATTATTATTAATATTATTATTGTTTTTGAGTAATATATTACTGAACACAATATTACTGATCTCTGCCTTAGGCAGTACTCAAACGGTTTAATATATAATCAATTTTAAGCCATTTATAATCAATTAACAAATAATTATATAATTAATACATTATATATATATATATATATATTTATAGAGAAAACATCGAAGAAGTGATTCAATTGATACTAAATTTCAATATAAAAACTCATTATTTTTGGATTCAATTAATTTATTTTGTGTTAAAGTTGTGGTCATTTGGGATATTATATGTATTTAATGGTAAAATCAAAGAACAACACACGAACTCTTCTCACGAAACGGATTCGCTTTCTGTGAATGGAAGCCAACCAACAGGTAGTCATCGTTCTCGTGATCGGCGATGTATTTCTGTAAATAAATTAAATGTCACTTCAATTGTCTCTCAAAACAAATCCAAAAAAACGTAAACAAAACATACCTTAAGATCTTCAATGGCTGTCGAAACGTTTATTCGCTTTATTTGTGACTCTTTCCGGAGCTGTTCCACAACTCTTCTCTGTTGTTGTAATGTAGACATAACTAACTGTTGATTGCAATCAAATTTAATTCAAATCCAAATAACTCTTCAAATGTTTGACATTTAAAAGGGTTTAGAAAAATATCGTCTTTTTTATCGCTTTTTAAAACTATTTTTATGTAAATTAAAGAAAACAATAATTTATTTTACTTTGATTTTCTCCAATCGATTAGATGTCCAATAATTTGATGCTTTTGTTTAAATTGAAATAAAATTTGATTTAATTTAATAAAAATAATTAAAATACAATTCAATTGATTGAGGAGTCACTCAAAATGGCTCACAATTTATTCACAAATTACGTACTCTTCCATACATTCAATGCATTATAGAATTTGCACTAAATCTTCAGACAGATATTAGATGAACTCTAAATGAACTATAAATGAACTATAAATGAACTATGACCTTTTCTCTATTTTATTCACTATTATTTAAAGCAGAATCAATTTTAATTGGTCAAAAGCGGAAAAGGAAATATAAAATATAAATTTTATTATCAAAAGTCAATATGATTCCAATCATTGGACGAAAACCGATTCAAATTTAATAAATAATATGATCATGTACAATTGTACAATTCTTATTCAAAATTTAACACGAAAGAAGCAATATTTCAATAAAAATTAGCCATGATCAGTTTAATATTAAATTTTAATAGACTAAAATTAATAGAAAAATGTGAGTTTATCATAATATTAGTGAACGTAAGGCTTAACCATTAAAAGCAATTTTGATCTCATATTTAACCATAAATTCTATTTTAGGTCCAAAGAAAGGATGTTTTATATATCTTAAAGTTTAACTTAAAACTTTTTAGACTGAAATTCAATACACTTTAATTGTGATATTTAATAACTTGAAAAGTCAACGAGAAGTCTTGAACTTTGTTTGACCAATTGAACAATTATAAAGATTATAAATATTATAAACATTTTAAATATTTTAAATGAAATTTGATTTGAAAAATACGACTCTTTTGTCGGCTTTAGTGTTGTAGTGCTGTAGTGCTGAAGTGCTGTCAAAATAGTGAATACTTTAAACAAACTTAGAGTTAGAGAGAAGAGTACGAACAGGAAGTGAGGACGAGTGGGACAGTCGGCACTATTGGCACAATCACTCCATTGACACTCAAAAGCAATTCTTTGTCTTTTGACTAGAGTTCTATTCTGTGCTTCTTCTTTGAAAACGACTCATTTTCCGCACAATGACTCGAATAGATGTGACCATAGATTTAATGTTTCATTTGAGTGCACAGAAGTAGAGTTTGTACCATAAAAAGTGGAAAATTTAACATTCGTTAGATTTGATCGTTTCATTCATCACTAATAATAATAAATAGAAGTCTTGTCAACAGAATTAGTATTTAGAGTAAGAATTGTAAGAAGTATTCCATGTTTCAGCGCTTAACTCAAGAGCTCACACCAGATGTATGAGAAATAAAATGAAAGAAATGATAGTTATTAAAGTGTCGCTCCTCTCCATCCAAGACATATATTTGCGACAATTTTTAGCAATTATGTGTTAAGTCATCCCTTTTTCATTGATACCAATAATCACAAACAGATGTTGTGTTTGACAATCAAATTATAATTCAGTTCTAAAACTATAGTTATCTTAAGTCTTATGAATCAACTCTTGTATTAGAAATGAAATATAAATTCTTTTGAGTATTGTTTAGTGAATTCGTTAGTTCCGCTACAAAACACCTTTCCATCTGTAAAACCAATGTTAAGGGGACTGGTAGGCGAACCCACAAATTTTATATTTCATACTTCACTCTACTCTAGACTTTAGATATTTTATGCAATTGTTTCGAATGAAAAGCGAAACACAAGAACACAAAGTATTCCTTTGAAGCATTCAATGAGTTTTTATATTCAAAATCCATTCAAATAAATATAACTCCAATCAAACAATGCTCTACTGTTTAGTAAAACTTTAGTATAAACTGACTCTGGGCTAAGTGTAAGCTCTTCTTCAAATATTTTGCTTATATTATCGATAAATAATATTTTGAGTGACTTCTGATTAATTAGATTTTATTAATTAATGTATATTTCGAGTAATTATAAGATTTGAGCGAAAAATATATTAATTTTTCATTTAAAAAGTTTGACACAACTTATTAAAAGTCATTGAGTTTATGCCCAAAAGAAAATGAGATATTGTTATAAGAATTCATTTTAGCGAAAGACCTGAAGGGCTTACCATTCACTCTGAAAACTGACTTAGTTTTACATCAAAAGAATATCAAATTAAAACAAATTCAAGAATTTTTAGGTCAAAGAAAAGTATGAGAAGAGTTTTGGGTTGTTTTAAGCAAAAATTCTGGCATCAGATTTATTACCCGAACATAAATCAGTTGCATTTCATTACTGCCTTTACTAATATGTTTGATCTGATGTAACGGTATTCACACTCTTTTGTTGCTTAACTTTCCATATATTTTGTCAAATATTCAAAATATTATTCATATTTTAATCCTTACTTTAAGAGTAAACGAGAGGTCATATTCATTAAAATTATCCAAATTTAATGAATTAATTTTCAGTCTCTCATTAATTATCGAATGATACTGTTTTTCATTTAAATTTAATCGTTTCTTCAAAAAAATCCAATTAACTAGCTTAAATTGAGTCATTTTCCAAATTCGTTTAGATTTCGCTTTGTTAAGAGAAGCACTAAATCTGAAACTATTTGCTACTATTTTCTTCTATTTCAATCAATCAGTGAAATGTCTTGGAATTAATGTTTCGATATTTTTCTTATTAAGAACTTTTATTTTTATCCTTCAATTTTGATTGTCTCGGATTAAAACAAAAGTCGTAACAAATGATAGTAATTTTTTCGGGATTTTTTGAGAAAATACTATTTTTCAATTATTAAAGATTAGTTAAAGAATGAAATCTTAAGTTTATTATTGGGTGAATCGGTACTAACTTATGAATTGGGTTCAGGTCATTCTCTGAACTTAAAAACTGTAACTCCAAACCTCAGATGAAATATAAGGTAAAAGAGAGTGAAATTATTTTTTTATAAAAACACATCTCTTCGTACAAAAGAGATAAGTCTATGTCGGAGAACCTATCGATGAAACTGGAGTTGAATTTATATATTAAACAGAAAGGAAGACAACAAATAGGCTGACCATCTCTTAGCTTAAAAGTTATCTTAGAGTCGGAAATAGAAATATCACTTTTGACGAGAAAACGGAAATTAAGAACAAATTCAATAAATGGGAACCATTTGTGAATGTCATCCAAAAAAGTATTTCAATTAAACAAAGAATTTTTGTGGGTTCCCTCTCCCCTCTCCCAGTTTGACACATGCCTTCATCACATCAGAGTACGATTTGTGCCAAAAGAAAAATTGGAAATTCAAGTCATAGGGACTGTGAAATTGGTTCGCATTTATATCACACTTGAAGTCAATTTTGAATTGAAGTCTTGATGATGAATAAGGGCAGCGGTTAAGAGATAATTGTGGACACAAATGCCTTCACTGCCCATATCGAGTGCACTTCATTTTTCTACTCTTATTATATCATAAAAATCATGACTTAAAGAAAAAAAGAGACTTTCAATGAAAAATGGTCCACAAATATATTCCTTATTATTCCCTCTCTTATTAATATTCAGAATATTTTTTCGAATAAAATTACTGAAAAGTATAAAAAATTTGAACAAAGATGTGACCTAGGTCAACTATCTAACAATTCAGAGTAAACGAATAAAACACTAGAGGGCATGTGTTGACCAAAAAATTAATTTAATGCAAAATCTCTTAAAACCTGATATTAATTCTATAAAAAGAGAGTTTCGGTTATAAAACATTCCTCAGATTAGGCTATCATTGAATCCATTGAATGAAGTATTTTAAAAGTATTCTAAAGTGAAGACAAAGTTTATCTACGATTCAGTGATTCATATATTTTAGTATTTAATCGATTGTTTCATTTGAAGCAAAAAATCAAATAAAGGTTCAGAAAATATATTTGATTTCAATTAGATTATTGAAAGAAAAAAATTGGTCGACATAATAGACAGACAGAATATTTTGGTCTAAACTAGAGTTGAGTGGAATTGAAAATGAATTTTAGGTTCATGTTTCCCGTGAGAGGTTGAGCAGTGAAAAACATTATAATTGGCTTTTTATATAATACAAAAATATTGATGTGATTAGCTTTTGGGCAAAACTCTGTCGCAAAACCAAAGACTAACTATCATTGAATTTCTACTCAATTTTGTGCTAAAAAAAGAGAAGAAATGACATTTGATTACCTGTTTGTCATTAGTTTTGTTTTTGAAAGCAATTATTGAAACAAAAGTAAACGATGTTTAGATTTTTGAGAAATCATTTTAATGAAGGCATCAAAAGATGCTTTTCTGACAAATTGCAAAAAAGTGTATAAAATTTATTAATGTTTTAGAGCATAAACGTTACGTAAGTCAGGAGTGAATCGCTATTCCTAAGCACTTTTTGCACTCTACCATTTCAATTGTGTGCTCCGGGCTATTTTCAATGCATCCAATGCACAACAGGGGTGGTCGGCCCTCATCTTATACATTAAATTCATTGCATTGATTGCATGATCACAAATATTCGATGAGATTCTCATCTCAAAAGTCAAATGTTTTTATTCTGAAAATAAAATCACAAAAATGTCGAATAAATATCATTTAAAATCACTTTAATATTTCAATTCAATAATAATAACAATAATATCATAATAATAATAATAGATTCTATTGATTGGTCACAAAAAAACAAATATTTGTCTAAATATTTACTCAAATGGTTAATGGTTTTGTGTTTTTTAGTTTGGAAGAGCTCTCAATTATCGAAATCAATTCCTTAATGTCTTATAATGTCTTACATTATAAGCGCCTCTTTTATTACTTAATCTTTGAAATCAAATCTTAAGAACACTTAATGGTCTTCTCATTGCAGACATACAAACAGTGGTCCGACCTCTCTCTTTGATGATATGTTTTTTATTCAAAACCAATAAATGGCTTAAAAAAATAATTTCAACGAAATGAGGAATAGTAATGTGAACCCACCCTTTCGATTGAGTGGATGCGTCAGAATGTCATTTGCAGACACTTTTTTCATCGTTTTATTTATGCTGTTTTGCAATTGTGGTCAATAACCCAAATGCAGGCATTACTTCATAACAACTTTAGCAGACGAACACATATTAGAGGATATATAGAAGCAATGGGTGGCCCAGTCATGAACAGTCATGAAACACCAATTCCCTCATTCACTCCAATCCATACCTGAAGCCATTCCCTGTCTTTTATATCTTCTCTTTCTTTACCTCTTTTTTGTCATTTGATAGCAACTAATATTCGGATAAAATTCATATCGAATCACAAAACAGTATTTGTTTTATCTTTTGATTTCAATGTTCAATGTTTTACATTCATAGACAATGGTTTGAGTGGAGAGCCCTAAGTCTTAGAGCAGGTGATTGTTAGCTCTTAAAAGCATTGATGTAATTAATAGGCGTATTCTGATGAATATGAGTCGGGTTATCGTCAATAGTTAACGCTTCTCACGCCTCACCAAATGCAGTGTCGAGGAAACAGCTGTGAATGATTCAAAGTGCTGTTCCCTCCTCTGTAGTGTTGGATTCATTGGATCCACTATTTTATATGTATTCGCTGTTCGACTCAATAATCAGTGATATTGTGATATGTATTACTTGAGAACACATTTTAATCCAATCGACTTTGTTTTGAAGTCGAGTACCGGAGTCGGACTCAATCGGATCAGACTTTGTTTAGTTAAGGGAAAGGTATAGAAAGGAATGAAGTGTTCACTAAGATTCTTGAGTGCATATTCCATGAAGCAGTGGGTCTAAGATATTGAGGAGTGACCTTTGCTGGCCTCTCAATATTTGGATGACAGGTGTCAGTTGGGAGTTATGCTAATGCCTTATGTATAGCCATATGTAATGCCATTTAGCATAAAACCTTCAGACAAAAACAATTGGTTACCACACAAGACGAGAGCTGTTCCCCAATAATTCATTTGATTATATTTTACATTCTCTCCAATACAGAGACAGTAGTGATGAGTGTTTACTATCGTTGTATGTAATGTAAGTAATGCGGCACCGATTCATTCCCTGCTCTTTAATATTCCCATCCACTGTCTCTGTGATACCCCCACCACAGCCTTCAGTCTATCACAAGCTTTTCATACCATTTCATCCAATTTTCACTTCGTATTGATTTTTCGAAACAAAAAACTTCTCATTTCTATTAATAATGAATTTCTCGGAACCTTTTTATTTGTTATTATTATTATCTCTGTTTTCCATTAATTAATATTTAAACAAAACATTTAAATTATACCAAATTCTACGTACAATTAGAAAAACTGTCATTTCTTTTGGAAATCAAATAATTTTCATCTTTTCTCGAATTTCAGACAATTTTTTCTCAAATTAATTGAATTTTTTTGTTAAAGAATAAGCCTTAAGTCATGTGAGTCATCTCTCTTTTGGAAAATAGGATACAAATATATATTTCAATTGTGAATCACAATTTGTGATAGTTATTGAAAATCCTAATTCCAAGCAAATGACTATTACAATGAGAGAAGTTTAGTCTTAGGGGTGGGGGAAGTGTTTGACTGACCGAAACGCATGACTTCATTGGGTGGTCTATTATTGTACTGCAAACAGATCGGCATTCTTTAGATTTTCAACAGAACAGCCGATCATGAAATACATGATTTTGTGAACAGAAAAACATAAGGGCATAACTAATGTAGAGATAACCGGGATTCATTTGAAATGCGCATGGTTGCTCAAAAGTCTAGTTTGAGTGAATACAACACCTGGAAAATTATCTCATTGTTTCTAAACGTACTCTAAACAAAGTCATGATGTGGTAAAAACATATTACTGTCGATAATCTCTTCACTCTTTTGTATCTCTCGAGAAATTCAATTAAATATTCATTAATAACAGTATTTGTATCACAAAACATATGAAAACAATGAAATCTAAAAATAGAGTCAAATCTTAAAACTTCTGTTTCACAGCTTTTTCTTATTATTGTCTTATTTTTTTCTGAATTCATAATAACTTCATTTGAAAATAATTATGAGAAATGTTATTATATGCGTTCAAAACACGCAATACTTGGCTATCCCTCACTTAAGCCAATTATAATATCAGTGAACGCAAACTAAGGGCTCATATCTCTGCACAAACATCGCTTGCAATTGACTTTCAAAACCTTTTCTGAAGAGAAATTAATTTTGAACTTACATTACAAGAGAAACGTTTTGCCTTCGCTTCAAACGAAATAAATTAGGAAACTTTCAAAATAATCAATAGAAATGAAAAGCCTAATGAGAGAAAGGCTCGGAATTAATTAAAACATATGTCTTATGCCAACAGAAGTTGTGATATCAGTTATAATTGTTTTCATGCATTGCAGACATCGTTATATCGTTTTATAATTAATAACTCAATTGTATTATAGTTTGAGTTATAGAAGAAGATATCAGTTCTGTTCTAAATGTGAGTTCATTTGAAATTCACATTCAATTCAAAAGTATATTCTGTTTATTGATTTGAATGCCATCATTAAGAGCTAAAGAGTGTCAACCGCTGTATGCGATCCCAAATGAATTAACCCGAAGAAGGCATTAGCCATTCGACGATACAAATGAAACAAATGCAAACTTACATCGATATAACTTTCAGTTCATTTAACGGTTGACAACATTTGTGGCAAAACTACAAACATTTGATTATTTTCAGATTTTTAACTCTCTCTCTGTATTTGGATATCCTGTGAATCTTAGGGTTGAAAAAAGTTAATAATAAATAGGACTCAAAGATTTGACGAAAAAACTGAAAACGGGATATAATAATAGTTAGGCTTAATTATTATGGGCTTCGAAGCGAATAATTACAAACTAGTTATGCGGTAATGCCATCGATTTTGATTTGATGTGCTGTTCGCATGTGATGCACAGCTATGGTTATGATGGCTTTGATGGCCCATAAATTTGCTCGCTATAAGTGACGAGCTCTGCCACATAATAAACTCTAATAATATTTCTTATGAATAATATTTATTCGAATAATATTATTATATAATATGACCTCATTTTTATTGAACTTATATAATATAGACATCACATCACCTGTCAGTCGAGTTAATGGAAAATCGAATTTCCTTTTGATATTTGCATTCAATTAATCAATCGATAGATTACTCAATAAAAGTCGATTCCTTTCTGATGCGTGTCTTTCACTAACATTACGTTTCCATATATTTCATGCAAACTCTAATTGTATTCATTGAATAATAAGTATTGTATTTTGTGATTGCATTTCGGTATTACTATTTTAGTACTGTTCCCATAACACATCAATAGAACTTAAGTTTCATATATATATAATATTTCTATTTTTAGAGGACAACTATTTTATGTATGGGTTTAAGTGGTCACTCACAGCACAAAATGCAAAGACATCGAAACGCATGCAATACTTGAATGTCATTTCGATTGTTTGACTCTAATCTTATTCATTTTGTGATCGATGATCCCTTCACAAGAAATTTCATACCAAACGTAAGGAAAATGCATTTATTTCTAAATGCAATCATGTTTTACCTCATCTTCAATGCGTTGCTTTCCTCTCACAATCATTTCGTAATCCTTACTTTGACTTAAATTTATCATGAAATAGGCATAAAAGTTACCCCCCCCTCTCTCTCTCTCTCTCTCTCTCTCTCTCTTTTCCATTTTTCCATTTTTGCATGATGGATAAAAACTAATAATAATGGAAACATGATCATAGAGTAGGGAATTATTAATACCCCATTATATGATATGTTGGATAATAGAAAATAGTTTTCTCCTCAAAATTGTTTCCACATTTTCAGTGAAAGTTAACTAACAGAAGGTTTAAATCGAAAATTTGCTTACAATTGAAACAATAGTTTGATTGTTTGGTTTTGTATAGCTTTTCGGAACTTTGAATATCAAATGAAACAGAGCTATCACTTTCCACATTACCATCAAAAAGATAAAACGGAAAAAATGACTGAAAACGTATTTAAAAATATAAAGTAAACAAAAAGTAGTGAAATCAAGATACCAATCAATTCATTTTCTCTTGGAGGGGAGGGAAGGAGTTTCCAATGTTTTGTCACAAATATTTCGATATTTGATTCATTGAATGCTAACAATTGGCCAGAATTACAAAGAGCATATTATGGAGACTCAAATAAACATAATTCAACGATACAGTGGAAATGGCAAACATATGATAATTATCCTAATCTTAAGAGAATTATTTGTTAGGCCAGTCATACAATTAATTATACGAATAACTGTACTTCACTGCAGATGTGTTGCCATAGAAGTGACTGTAAAATATGTTCTCAATATTCAATAGTTGAGCCAATTTTTTGATAACGATTTGCAGACTCATCGAAAAGAAAGTGAATTATTGAAGATATTCTCTTTTGTCTGTTATTATATACAATTTATCGGACAGTTTATCGTTATTTTGAATCACAACTACTTATTTTGAAGTCTCAAAAATGTTGGCATAGATTCCAACTATTCTTCAAGATTTTCAGGTTTTATCAGATTTATCAAGGTTTGCTACAGGGAGTACAGGGAGTACAAGGAGTACATCTACTAAATTTCCTTTTTTACACAATTTAATATTACATATTTATCTAGTTCCAATTGTAGTTTTAGTAGAATTTTAAGCGAAATTCAAAATCTCTAATTTTTTCTGGGTTGGATTCGAGCGCCCAATTTATTAGCTAGAATCTAGGGTCTAGCTAATCTGAAAAAGCAAGATAACTAACGTAATATTATTTAGAGGAAGAGTATATAATTTTTGTACAATCAATAGTTATGTGGAAAACTGAGAGATATAATATCAGGTATGACTTATTTGGCTGATAATCCATATGAAATAATGATGGAGTGAATGGTAGTGTAGTCTACGAGTCATTTATTTCTATAATAAAATGGTATTCGAAGGCATTTATATCACATTCAAAGCTCTACTTTTAGTCTACTTTTAGAATAATTATTATCAAAATCTTTTCACTATTATTAATGTATTCTCAGTTATGTCTCTGAAGAGTGACTCAAATATTTATTCTCTCAATAATTCAAAAGTGAATTATTATCGAAAATTTATTAATAAATGAGAAATGGATATCAAGTAATTTGAGTCACTATTTTTCATACATTTATAGTCTTTTTTTCATTGTTTTCAAAATTCTTTAAACATATTAAACATAAACCAATAAATTGATGATTTTGTTGAGGCTTTGATTTTTATAAACAATATTTGTTTTTCGATTCATTAATAGTCAGAAAATGGTTTTTGAACACTAAAGAAATGAAAGCAAAGTAATGGTCGATGTCTTATGTGTGGCATCGGATTACAAACGCTATTCAAAGCATGAGATAAGAATGAGAAATATTTTTTTCAAACATCCATTAATCAGGAGTGGGTGGCTTTTCTCAATCAAAGGGCGGACTCTTTTCTTAAGACATTCTTTTAAAACTCACCTTCTTTTAAGACATTTATGAAGTTATTTACAATTACACTAAACTCACGACTTCTCAAATTCCAGAATCATTTAATTAACTGATTTTTACCATAAAATGTTTGAAAACTTGTTATATTCAATGCAATGGATTGCGCTTTGAATCAAATAAAATGAAAGTTTTATGATTTATATGAATGACGAGCCAACAGACGTTTACATACGAGGGTTGCAGGCATTGCCTCACTTGGCTTTCTATTGAAATGGAAATTTCACCATTATGGTACCCCAAAATTCAAATTTTTCCTCATTCTTTTTACCAAAATGTAAATCAATTCAAAACATATGAGCATTAATTCGTAATAAGAGATTCAAAGAATTAATATTAGAAGAACACCAGTGGAGTACTTTACACACCTCAATATCTGACACTATATGAGTGTCAAATAAGCATCACTTTGTCATTTGAATTGAATGATAAATAGAGAAATTGTAGCTCTCATTCATTGGAGATTAAGATATAAATCATATAATTATCGATTTGAACGGTTAGACAAATATTTCTCTAATGATTGAATTATCTGATAATTAGAAGAGAAAACAATTTATTGAAATAAGTATTTCATCGATTATTAGGAAAACATGTGTGAAATGACATCTTTTTATAATATATAAGCATTAATACAATCAATGATTGTCTGCGAAACAACAAATGCTATTAAATATGATTTTGATGTCAATGTCTTAATGTTATGCATCTCTTTGGGAAACATTACAACTGATATTAAGCATTAGTTTTGAATAGTTTTATGGAAACAAATAGTTTGAGAGAAAGATGTAATGCATTGCAAAATGTAATCAAAATCGGCTCTTCCTCAGCAAACCCTCCAAATGACACTTTACTGCCGAACATTTATTTAATGGAGAAAATGCTTAATGAAGTGCTGCTCCAAAGCTATAACAATGGGTTGATGTGTCCGCACAGACATCTCTAATGGCGAATATTCATTTAACATTTAACTCATTTCTGAATCGGTTAAGAAAAAATCGACACTTCTTTTAATCCGTTTAAATAACAAAAAGAGTCACTTTGTTATCGAATCCAGTGTTTGGACCCATTTTCTGGAGAGAGAGAGCACAACATAACGCATACGAATTCCCCCAAAACAGTTCGTATGGACTGAACCAAAGGCAAGGCTGTGAACACCACAACACTGGAATTGCACTGGAATTTGATGTTTAGAGAGAACCCGAACTGACTGTTCGCTGATTGCATACCCTATTTGAGTCTCTCCTTAACTTTCGTGTCAGACATCGGATTAGACAACAATTACTTGAGTTCTAAAAGTTTTTGATTAAATCTAAACTTAATTTTTTTGTGGAAATAGACTTACTTTGCATCAAATCTTAAAAACTTTGACAGATTTTGAACTGACTTTGAGTGCAGTGTTTGTCCACAAAATTTGGAATCAACTGAAAGACAAATTTCGGTGAGAATTAACTTCACTTTAATTTGATATCAAAAGCGGATATAAAATCATTGATTTGAATAATGAAACCATTATTTGTAATGAAATGTATGTTTGCATTGAATTAACAGTCGATTAGAAGTAAACTTAATTTAATTGCAATTCATTATTAATGCTCTCATTTTCACGTAATTTAACTCATCTTATAAATTGTCGATTATTTTCCGCACTTTTCTTATAATATTGTTTTTTATGTTAGAATTTAAACCAGAGATTCCCAAGATTTCCGATTCTATGGGGGATATGGGAGGGGTTTTCATTTTTTTAGTGCCTGTTATTTTGTTCCAAAAGTGTGATGAAAAGATTTCCGAATTCTATGGGGGATTTCTGAAACCCCCTCCCTTGGGAATGTCTGCTCTAAACTGATATAAGAATTGTTTGGTAAAGTTGTTGTTACACTTGGAGTACTTGAGAATGTATTTGAGTATAAGTCTTATTACGTTAATTAAACCGCCCCTTAAGTGCTCTTAAAGTTAAATAGTTAACAATTGTCGGTTCAAATCGAGTCGAAATTCGTGCCAATGATTTAAAACAAAGCGCTCCTGAACTCAATGGACAGATGAGCACCGGTTTGGCGATGGGAGGATAGCAACACGACTGCTTACATACCTGATCCCTACCCAATGCATTAGTATAATTTGACCAGAGAAGGCCTGTTTCCCATGCAGTGCACCTTTTAATCTGGCCCTAAGGCATAGCGGCAGCGATTTAAACGTCTATCTCTTCTTTTTCTTATTCTTTGTGCTTAAATATCAAAGAGTAGGTGTTTTTCTCTGTTCTGTTCAGAGCTTTGTATTCAAATGTTTAGGAAATGCACTGCACTTAACATTACATAAAAAGTATGGAAAAAATGTCATTTACGGGGAGGAGAAACAAAGATCTTCTGATGACCTGTCTTGAGAATACACGAAACACTTTATCTTTTCTAAGATTATGGCCAATGATAAAAGTGAATCCTTCCGAGTCTTAGGGATAGATTGGAGTTGGCTGTTCAGTCAAAAAGAGAAATACTTTATACAATACTATACAATAGTCCAATATATCCCTCAATAGAAAAATATACAGTTTTTTATTGTCTTCTCTTCTCGTCACTACTTTTTGCAGTTTAAATCTCTTACTCGCCGTTACCAGTGATGAGTCACTGGTTGCCAATAAAGCCTGTGCCGAACCATTATAGTCATCCCTACATATGACTGAATAGTTTAATATGACTCAGATATGTGTCCAATACGTGCCACTAAAGCACTTGAGATCACTCGACACTCGTCATTGAATCTAAGGATAGAGTGATTTGGGAATCGATTGTTTCAAATCATTTCAAATCTTAATAATTCATTAATTCATTAATCTTTTGGCGAAAATATTGCTTTTTTGAAGATTATATTATTTTCTGTTAGAAACTAACCGTTAGTTTCAAACCATTACTCATTTTTGAGTCAGCGATCGATCAAAAGCCTTATTATAAGAACCCATTTGACAGCAGAAGACGACTGAACGGAACTGTCAAAAGTAGACTCCATTCAAGTCTAATGTTTCTCAAAATTGTCAAAATTTTACAGAACTTTATTAAAACGTTAGGCAATATAGAGGGGTCGTTGAGTAGAGTGTTGTAAACGACTGTCGAGTATATGAAGACATTATCGCCTCAAACATATCTATTCAACCGATTCTTATCTCAAACTTAAAGCACCGATAAAAGTATATTCCTATTAACTATTAACCATATCTGAACCAGAAAAGGCTATCCAATCTTCAACTCTATACTACTCTGTACTTACTATAAAATCGGGAATATAAGGGTCAGATCAAAGACAATTTGGATGAAACCCTCATTCTATTTAAATGAACATAAATTAATTCAATAAAAGGCCACAAAAGACACGAATTGTTTTCAATAAGATTTGAAATAATTAGAATGGTCCTTGCTCATTTCATGGTCATAATAAGGTTTTGAATTGATAAATAAATTGTTAGTTTTCCACGTTTTGTATTAAAGAATTATAGTTTGATTCATCTGATTAAAAATCAATTACTTGTTTGGACCGATGGCTGGCTTTTTAACATTGAATGTAATGGGATTTTCAAGACTACTGTTATTAACATTTAATTACTTAATTAACTTTTAATTTATTCGTTGCGACAAATTTGGATTAATTGAGGCATCAGTTTTAGGATCAAAAGCTCACACTTGTGTCTCATTTTACTGGAGGTATCGAATTATAGGGGCTTTCATTGCTAGCATCAGAACCTAATTCCTAAATAGTTTGGCGAACAATATTATTATAAAACAAAACATCTTATCTCTAAGTCTTATCTGTAATAATATAAAATCAATTTTTAATTTATTCAAAACATTTGAAATCAAATTTAATTTATCGCACAAATCATAAAGACTTATATGAATTGATTCTTAACTGGAGGCCCTTATATTGATATGAGCAGGATATCATACTCTATCAAATGAGTCACTTTAAGTGACAAATCATTTTTAAATTACTGGAATTGTCTTCAAAACATTGAAACTAATTTTTATGCAAAATACATAACTCCTCAGGAGTCAGATCTTTACTATCATTAAATGTCCAAAAATTGTTGACTCGTTTGGAGAGAAATTTGGTTCAATTAATTGCTCGTCTTTTTGCTCATTAAACGAGCCATCCATACATCTGGAGAGCCTCACATACTATGAATTATTGATATTGTTTGCATCTAATACAAGGAAGTGTTACTGCAATTTTAAGAAGCATATTAAAGGTGTTTTTGCGAAATGTTTGTGTTCCTGATCATCTCCATTAAGTGACTTCACTCGTAAATTATTTTTCATTTGAGTCTAATATATATTTTTAAGGATTTAATAGAATTTTAATAAATTCAGTAGAAGATATTATTCTAATAATTTAGTGGCCGACTCACCCCAGGCTATTCAAAATTCTATAATTTTTATTCATATTATTTTAATTTATTCAAAATCTTTTAATTTTAAAATTGAAATAAATTAGACATACATTAGATAAACATTTTCTCAATTAATTGTCAATTTTTTAAACCAATTATTATTATTACTATTATTTTAACTTAAATTAATTTTTATAATAAATTGAATTTTTGAAGAAAAATTGCATTTTAATCGTCCAACAAATCCTATGAATAAATGTTTAGATAAGAGTTTTAATAGTTTTCCAATAATTATCAAAACAGACATAAATATCACAAACTTAGTCTGTTTTGATACAAAATGAGATTATTTTCTATTGTAATGATTCACAACATTTGAAAATAAGTTGCTATTATTTTATGCAAAAATGTTGAATAAACTGAAATCTCGTAAATAAACTATCTATTTATGAAAATAATGATCTTGTAAATAAACATTTTGAATATTCAATAAACAACAAAATTATCAATTATTCGATTTTTGAAATCAAATTGATTTAAAGCAAACAATTCTTTAGGGAAAAACAATCTCAAAATAAATGGTAATTATTTGATAGTATGCGTCCCTTCACAGAGAAAACAATTACAACTTTGAAAGATTAAGTTTTATGGGGTATAACTACAGGAAAAAAATATTAGAAATTAATAGATCACATTTTGGGAGGTCTAGTATTCATTAAACAGCCCTAAACTATGCCGATCCTCTTCTCTATTAGATATTCTTATTTGAATTCTCGTTCCGAAAACAAAATTAGATATCAAATGAAATATTATTTTGTGGGCTTTGGCTCTCTTCTCAGATCTGGTTTTGTTCAGACAGAAAGAGAGGTTTAGTCTGGCGTAGGATGAAAACCAATTAAATAATATGTGTCTTAAGTTTTAATTAAAATCTCTCAAAAAAGCAATTCACCATTATTTTCAGTTTTCTTAAGTTTTACACTAATTTTTAAAAATACCAAATCTTATGTCTGATCAATAAAAGTGTCTCAATTAGCTCTCCAAAGATCAAGTGCTTTATCTCCAGTGAATTATAAATTACAATTCAGTTGAAAACAGTAGTGATTTTCGATCAAATCCGCAGTGAATTCATTGCTTTCAAAGAGTTTTTATAAGACATACCTTTATTTAACTCAAAGTCCTTTCCCTCATCAGATACACTGTAAGTTCAAATATGATATTATAATTGAATAAAACATCACTGAAATTGAATTATGATTTAATCTCTCTCTCTCTCTCTCTCTCTCTCTCTCTCTCTCTCTCTCTCT
>JAQIXD010001096.1:0-17661 GCA_034699985.1 Minunthozetes semirufus
CTGAAATAGTCTTTTATAACTTTCGGCAAAAGAGTCCTCAGTTAGTGGTTCGGACACATCCCGAGTTTGAGGTTAATTATATTAACCAATAAAATAGTTCAAATGACTATTTATCTCAGCTCTGGTTATTAATAATAAGTAATTCACTCAATCATTAATAACCAATTGTTTGTAATCATTGCTTAATTGCCAACATTAATGAATCAATTGAAGTGATAGTCATTAATCTAACCGAGTGATGGACTAAAATGTGGTCAGTGAAGACCTCGCCAAGGTTTTGGATTTTAGGGGGTCAATTAGGGGGTAAAAATGCTATTTTTGAGGTCTTTTCCAATAGAGCCTATGTTAGGAATTATGATTTTAGAGGTGAAAAATGATAAAATTTCAACTTTGGGGGTAAAAAATCGAATTCACCCCAACCCCTCCCACCAGATCTGGTGAAGACCCATTTTTGGTGATTTTATTTTCATTTTATATACTTTTGGTTCAAAAGTTTGTTTATTTAACGAATAATTAAATAAAGGAATAAATAATTATTTGATTTATGAAAATGTGTTTAAGCCGTTGAGTCAAAAAAAGAGTCGATTAAAGCGGAGACCTGTTCCGGACTGTATTTTATATATTTGTCGACATTTTTGGTGAAATTCATGTTAACGTATCTATAAATTCAAATAAATTAATTGATTTATAAAACAAAACACTTTTAGTAATACTTATTGAAAAAGAGACGATATTTTGGAAGAATATATTCCTTATTCTCGTGTTTCAGAGTTGACCGTAAGTCCAGGTCTGGGATCGCAAACATTGTTTGGATTCTATTTATTTCTTCGATTTCTTTATTGAATCCCTGTTTAAGAAAGTTATCCTTTCATTCAATACATATCTAATGAGTGGAGAGAAAAGACTTACCATAAACTTGTCTTTGATATTCTGTCGGTCTTTATCTTTGAGTCTATTATTCATTTCGGGTAAAGTCCTCTGTTGTGACAGCGGTTTATCAATTTCGAGTACATAATGAAGAACTCGACTCCAACTCTGAGAGTATATGCGTTTACAGTCAAGAATGTGTTCCTCATATACGCTCTCAATCTCAGGATTATACATATGAACGATAGTCAAGAGATTGGATTTCCTGAGCGTCTGATTAATAATATATTAATTTCTATAATTAAAGACAATGTCTGACAAACCTTAAGAATATAATGAGTGTTATTCAGTTTGAAAATTGCCTTCAGATAAAGATCGCTATAAAATTCGCTTTTATTCTGAAGGGTTAGCCCCAGAGCTGAAAGCACTCGAGTGATGTATTGAGCGAACGCCAGTCTATTCTTATCGGTTGAGTTTTCCAGCGATTGTAAGTCCGTTACAGTTATAACTCGAGAAAGAATATCCAAATATTCGAGTAATTGGACGATAAATATCATTACATTACTCGTGAGTTCGTGAACTGTTCCGTCTTTTGGCACTTTTGTGTGGAAATCACTTTTAATGTAATCAATGAAGTCTTCGAGTGAACGGGAAATAGTTGTCTGTAATGTAACGACTAATCCCTGAAATTTTGACTGAACCTCAAGATTACAGCCATCGAACAGAATATCAAAGTTATGTCTCATTGAAGACTGATGTCTAAGGATTGGAAACAAACAGAGAGCAGAAGAAAAGTCGTGACGAATGATACTCTTCTTAACTCTGTTGGCCAAAGCCTCTCCCTCTCCGACTACACTCTCGAGAGAGGGATAAACCAATCGACTGAAAATAGGTTTTTGATGCTCTAAACCTATTATTCCATTCATTAGTTTGAGTTCGCTTTGCATTAGTTTGTAGAGTGCGGTCACACACGTCAGGTAACAAACTATTTCTCTTTCAGTGATCGATAGCTCATCCTTTGCCTCAACACTGGGTTGACTCGATTTTGTTCCCAACATATCTCCAGGAATGACATCCTGTAGTTTCCTCATAAGCGCCTGTTGTATACTTTTTGGGGTCCGCCTGACAGCACCCGATTCTCTCAATTGAGTGACATTTTTTCGGCCCAAAGCAGGAGAGTTATGTCCAACACTCTGACCACTCAATTGTAGTCCACCGCTGGACGACTTCTGGTGATCTCTCAGTCCTTGCAATGACTTTAAGAGTACTTCTGAGCGAAGATTAGCGTAAACTGTGATGAAGTCATCGTTTCGATTGGCGCACAACCATTCGGCCAAAAACCTTAACTCATCCCTCGCTTTCTCTGAAATTAATAATCAATTAATTGGTCTCAAATGATGACCAAATTTGACAAATACCGGGCAATTGTTCAAAAACAGTTTTGTCGACATCAGGACTGTCCTCTTCGTGGACTAAATCATAAATCAGAATCGGAGGAACGGGAACGCTATGTCTTGAGAGAAGTTGACGGAACTCGCGTTCAATAGAAGTGCCGCCCTTTTCATATAACGCACTCTTTTGACAAAATTAATATCAGAATCAATGAAGAAATGAATGATTAATTGAATACTGAATACTCACGACATTCATTAGTTCAGGACTTTCAGGATTATTCAGTTCAAAGTAATCGATCGCTTCTCTGAGTCGATCCAAATCCTTGAGATAAGACTCAAAAGAATCGTTGGGACCGGTAGTTATGTTAGCCTCGACCTCATTGGCCACAGTATAGAATTTAATCACATAATCGAGTCTTTCCAAAGTGGACACAATATTTTGCTGAACAGTTTGCAGATTTCCGGTCTCTTTATAGACGGGTTGTATCGTTTGTTCCAATTGTGATAATCTTTGGTCAAAATTGGATAATATTCCACTCATTTGTTTGGTTTGTTCATTGCTTTTGTTTAGAATATGTTTAAAAGATTCCAAACTCTTGATGGCGTTCACCAATTTTTCGCCATTTTCTTCCATTTTAGACAATTGTAAATAAGAACTAAAAAGATTATACAAATTGTATTATTTCAAAATCAAATTACATTTAAAATTAGAAAACATTGATTGGGATGAGTTTGAGAGGCGTCAAAATTAGTGGTTTTTTGCCACAAAAGTGTTGTGTCAACAAAAGTACACTCAAACCTCTTTTATATGGATTTAAATGTCAATATTCTAATCAATTCATATAAAGTTATTTTCTGTCAAATATTATCTAATCTATGAATATAATACATTAGTGAGTGATTTATCTTATTGTGGATTATATGAGACACTATATACCAACAAAATTAATTATTTGTTTATATATTTAAAAACAAAACAAAATGTGAGATATTTTTTGTTGTTTTGTGTGTACTTCCAATAAATATATTACGAAATGCATTGAAATGCAGTCAAATGTTTGTTGAAATGAGAATTCGTGTCATCAGTTGAGTAGAGTTTTCAGTATTGAGTACTCAATTGACGTCAACTTATTATTATATTTTCTATATTTTGTATAATTTCCTCACTTTTTAATTGATTTTCCTATATTTCGAGCGATTCATTAGTTTTGAACAAATTATCAAATCTTTGGCCAAAAGAAGTAATGATTTAAATTAATTAAATTAAATTAAATGTCATTTTAAGTAAACAAAAACTTAAGACAGTTCTAATGTATTTAATTTAATTAATAATATAGATGTCATACCCATATCCACCGCCGGGACAACCAATCAGTAATCAGCCACAATCCGGATATATGGGTTATCCGCCTCCGAATATGCCTATGTCTCACACTTTACTCCAATTTTCAAACAAATTTAAATAAAATTTATTGATAGGTATCCGCCGCCGGACGGTCAACAAATGTATGGACCTCAAGGAGGGGCTTATCCGATGCCTATTCAGCAGTCATATGCTCCCCCAGTAAACGCACCCCCTACGGGAGCAGGTATTTAATGGAAGCCGACATTGATATGAAATTAAATATCGAATTATTAATATCAGATCAATGGATGTCAGTTCCGATGGGAATTCCCAACTGCCCGCCAGGTCTCGAGTATTTGACACAAATAGATCAACTGTTAGTTCACCAAAAGGTGGAATTATTGGAAGGTTTGACTGATTTTTGAATTAAAATTTAATATTAATATAAAATGAATTCACCGGAAAAGCATTCGTCGGTTTTGAGAGTTCAAACAAATATTCAATTAAGAACAGTATGGGACAGAAGGTCTATCACGCAGTCGAAGGTCTGTCCAATTAATCACTTAAGAAATATTCGTAAAGAATTGAAACATTTGTTTTTCGTATTAAGAGAACGACTGCTGTACCCGTAACTGTTGCGGTCCTATCAGACCCTTTGATATGAAAATTCTGGATAACACTCAAAGAGAGGTCATTCACTTGTATCGTCCTCTCAGATGTGACTCATGTCTGTGTCCGTGTCTTCTTCAGGTATGTTTAACTTTAATTCTTCTCTTATATGAAGATCTATTGTTTGATAGCAAATGGAAGTCTGTTCTCCTCCGGGAAATATAATCGGTTACGTCACTCAGGAGTGGAGTATATGTATTCCCAAATTCCGAGTCGAGAACGCAATGGGAGAATGTGTTCTCAGAATTGAAGGTATTTTTTAATTTGTGATTATTTCTAAAAATTTTGACCAAATTTTCGATATTAGGGCCGTTATGTACATTCAGTATGTGTGGTGACGTCGAGTTTCAAGTTCTGTCCAGAGATGGGTCGGTTCAGGTCGGAAAGATCACCAAACAGTGGACTGGACTTATCAGAGAGGCCTTTACTGACGCCGGTATTCATATTCATATTCTTTGGTTTATTCGAAGTAATCGACAATTATTTCAAAATTATAGATCACTTCGGAGTTAACTTTCCGCTAGATTTGGACGTAAACATTAAGGCCGTCCTTATGGGCGCCTGTTTTCTCATTGTAAGTCATTTCTTGATATTTATTTTATAACCACTCAATCAGTCAGTCAGTAATCCTTTCAAACTTTTTCACAAAAGTTTTGATGAAATCCATTAATTATTTGCCACAAAATATCTTTTGCTCTCACTTTAACCAAAACCATTCATCACTTTTTTATTAGTTTTAAAAGCAAATCAACAAAATTATTAATTAATTAATTTGATTATCTATTGATTATTCTATCAATTATATTGAAGAAGGATTACTATATACTATTAAATGTCTAAATAATTCAAATACAGAAGACTTTTGTTTTTGAAGTTTTTGAAAATCATATAAAACTCGGATTAAATATTTAGTTTATTTGATTCCGTCATTAGTCCTGAGTCAGGACTCTTGATGTAAAATAAGCAGAAAGTATTAGAAAGTTATAGAACTTAGCATAAAGTAGTATAAAATAGCATAAATTAGCATAAAGTAGTATAAATTAGCTGATAATTTGATTTAGTTTTGTTTGTTTGCTATTAATTTACTTTGTTTTTATGTTTAATAGGATTTCATGTTTTTTGAAAAATCCGGAAATAAAGAGAACGACAGAATCGGAATGTTTTGAACATTTTAAATGATTTTAATTTTAATTCAATTCACATATTATTTATATTTTCGAATCGAATCTCAACTTTTTTTTATATATAAAATATACAATTTTACTCTCATTTGTTCTCAACTAACACTTTTTCACATTTATGTGGCACTCAATTGACAATTAAAGGTATGATTCAATTATTGAATTGAATTTTAATCAAATATAAAAATATTCAAATGTTTTAAGAGTTTATTAATTATTTATTCTGAACTCTTTTTCTAAAGGATTTCATGTATTTCGAAAAACCTTCAAATTGAGTGACAAATTACTTCAGTATTCAAATCATCACTAATATTACAATTGGACAGCACTCTGGTCTCAACAAAATACAATTCTTTATTCAGATCTATATTTCTTCTAATTTTCATTTATATATCGAATAAATGTTTAAATGTCTCAAAAGTTGAGTATAATTATTGAATCTTATAATTAATGCTTTGCTTATTGTTAATCGATTTTAATCTGAAAACTATTTTATCGATTCTTTCAATAAAATCAAAACTATTTTCACTTATAAAATATTCTTTTGTGAGCTATAGACAGACCATCTGATGGTCCATCTGATCCGTATATTCACTCAATTAAAGAACGTTATCGTCGTTTTAGTCATTTGAAACATTGTTTTCAAGTATTTTATCCAAAAATGATTGATAGTTGAGATAAATAATGAATAATAGAATAAAAGGGACTCTTTTTGAATAAACTTTTATTTAATTATTAATTTATTTTGAATTAAATGAATGTTTGAAATAATTTAAACTAAATTTAATTAAAATAATGATTAGAATAACAATTAATTGTTTAGACATTTGTCTCATTCCCTGCTTTGATAAAACAATATATATCCGGATTCGCTAGTCTTTTGTGTATCACTGGGGAGGCCATAGAAGTCCTCAATGGCTGAGGCATCGATTTTGTCGACCAAATCGTCGTCGAAGAGCAGCCAAAAGCCAAATGACTTAACAATACTTATATAGTGTCCGCGATTGGGACCACTTCCGCAATGTATGACAACAGCGACTAAATCATAGAGTTTGTCATCGCATTCAATATTTGATGTCTTATTGAAAAGACGTAATTCCAGAGGAAAGACTACTCTATAGGAGAGTTTTGTGTGTCTGTTCTGTGCTTCAGTGTATTTAAATCGTTTCAAATGAAGGGCTAAAATCATCGGAAGTTTTTTAATTCTCATTCGTTTCTGCGCCTCCTGTTTGGAACAGCAGTTCTCACAGTAATACTTGTGTTCTGAGCTCAGAGTCTCTGTATTACTGAACACTCGAAGACAATGAGTGATAGAAGTGTTTTGGTCGACGTCTACACTCAGGTCAAGAAAGTCTTCGTCTTTGGATGAGAGAGACTCACAATTAAGACAACGCGTCTCATTGGTTAGCGTTCCCTGAAATATGTCGCGAACCCAACACCCGTTCGCAACATTTGTAGGGTTCCCAACAGACTTGTCATCTGTGGCCTGAAGCAGGTCTGCGATAGTATTGAGCAGATAATTGAGGAACTCATGTGCGTCCTGTTGCATGTAATTGTCAAACACCTCATTCTCTTTCCGCAGACGACCGATGAACTTCTTTGGCGCAACGGTTCCCGTCTTCTTCTTTTGAGTGGCGATATTGTGGAACAGATCTGCTAAACACGTCAGAAGAGTTTCTTTAGTATTCCTTTTATTCTTCGCTTTATATTCCAACACTTTTTCACGAAAGGGACGGCAGAAGTAGAGCGCCTGCAATACACTATTGCAATAACAGGTGTTCCCGAAGTTCACTAAACCGAAGTAATGTTCATTGGCCGGGAACTGATCCGAACCAATTTCTTTCTCCAATTGTGACGCAGTGGCACCCATTGGACACCACTAATGATACTTTACTCACAAATAATATATTTATTAATTAAATTAAAAAATATTACATTTTTATTGATTTTAATTGATTTTCAAAAATCTTTAATAAATGAGTCAATTATTTAAACATTAAATGGAGTTTTCATTCAAAACATTGAAAACAAACAATCGATGAATCACTTTATAAACACAACTCTTGGGTTCAAACATCACTTATGTCTCATTTGTTGTGATATACCTCTAAATCATAAATTGTTTGGTCTTTCTATTAATTTATCTGAAAATAACTATCAACTAATTGTCTCAATCAGTCACAGCATTAAACAGTTGAGTCAATTGAAACAAATATTCTTCTAACTTAACTTCTTAGAACTTCCTCTTTAGTAAAATATATATAATGGCGTACTTAATGTGAATAATGTTAAGAAATAGTCCAACAAATCCAATACAAATAAAGACAATACAATACAAATTCCGATTTAATTGAGGCTCAAATTTTAACATTAATTTTATGGAGAATTTAAATTACACTTATATGTGGCTTAAACTCTATATTAGGTGAAACCTAGAACTATGGACATCATGACAAAATGCTCCTCTTACTACCCCTATGTTAGAATAGCATTAGGCATTAGGTAGTAGATAATACTATATTATAGTAGTTTAACCCAGTCTAAAATGAGTAAAATTTAATTTTTTCAAAATTAATTTTTCCAACTTTCCGGTACCCCAGGTGGGGTGTGGTAGGTATAATTTTGCTCAGGGTGGTCTGGGCTATCACCCATATGCGGGATTCCTTTGACCATATCTACCAAACAATTTGCTTTAATTTAAACTTCTTCGCAAACAAATGAAAGTTTTGTAGAAAAGCCTTCAAATACTATTCAAATAAAGAGAATGTAAATATTTTCAGTAAATTATATAAAGTGTATTAATATTTATGAAAAATTCAGTAAAACAAAAGAGAATTAGTAATTCAGTAATTATTAGTTAATCACGAATTTGTCATAATATGTGAAAATATGCGAACACTTATAGCAAAGCGATTACTGCTAACGATAAGAGCTGTGTATAACCGATCAATGACTGCATTCAAGTTATCTATGAGTTTATACTTATGATTATTATATACTCAACACTCGTATCTCTATTTAAATCTAATACTATTCACAGAATATAAAATTTATATTATAAATCTTATAAATCTATAAAATAATTAAATAATTCAAAAGAAAAAAAATAATTTCACAAAAAATAGTTAAAATTGAGTAAAAGAGATGAATAAGAAGTGAAATAAATATGTGCTGAGAAAATAGGTATTCCTGTAGTGCTCTGTTAGACGATTAGGAAAACATTTTTGAAATATTTGTTCTCATCATTGAGTGAATGAGTGAATGAGAGTCGTATTAATAGATTGTTTGAGTTTAGTCTCACATCAAAACCTATACTCATTTGAAAACTATGTCTAATAAGTCTAATATTTTTATTCTTTTGTCACATTTTTTATTAAAATATTAATAAATAAAATCTATTTTTATTATTATTTTATTTTATTTTTGGTCATTATTTTCGTATTTAATTGTTTTGAATGAAAATTTAAAAATGAATGATAAGAATGTAATCAATAATAACAACAATAATGTGATGCAAACAATTCACACATATTTGAGTCCATTTGGCCCGAAGTCGTCCTCAAGTATTGCCTATTCCTCAAATATTTTATGATTTTTACTCAAACTTTCATTATTTGTTTTCAGACAATAGCGTCAAACAGTCTTCTTCTGGCAGTGAAACCGATGTCTCGACCTCAACGTCCACCGAAAACCTGTCGCCCGAAGAGAGGTATGTTCTCCTCGGGGGTGTCCGACAAGAGCCTCAGGGAGAAGAGACATTCGTTTCAAACCAATTGACAGACGACAGCATATCTTTGAACAATACTCTTATTATACATCACAACAAGTCATCGGTGGATACATCTCATTGTCCATCAGTTTCGCCCTTCTTTTATGGCAATAGAATTAATAATAATATAAATGAAAACAATAGTAATAATAATAACAACAATAACAGCAATAAATTGAATAATAATATAATTAATTGCAATAATAGTAATAATAATAACTTAAACGATAAGTCAGATAAAGTTCAGTCATTGCAAACACATTTAGCCTCTAATATGGGTTTAACCAACAAATTGAGTTCACATATCAATAATATTCTCATTAGAAGTAAGTCTCCACCGAATCTGCGATTGAGTCCAACGCCAACCTCCAGCTGTGAGAGCGTTCCTTCGAGTCCTCTGGCTTTCAATAGAGCTGTTCTGCAACACTTCCAACTGAATAGTTGTGCAACTGATAGCGCTTCCGAATTACAACAACCAATGCTTACCAATTATTTGAACTCTTTGTCCAATCATTGGAAATCTGGCGATTCGTCGCTTTCTAATTACTCTGATATTCTTAAACCTGGTCTTCATTTACCGCCGCCTCCAGAATATGAGCGACAGTGGAATAATTCGAGTCCAAACTCATTGTCGACCTCTGCATCCAATTCAACGACACCTGAATCGAAATCTGTGGAACGTTTAGCGATATCGCGATCACATCCGGATCTCTCCAAATTCGAGGACGAAATTTCAGCCAAAGAGTCAAAATTCAATGAAATGATGATCGGATCCGACTTAAGACTTCCAAAATATAATATGATTGAAATGTTGAGCGCAGAGAACGCGGCCCTCAAAACAGAATTAGAGCTTTACTACAAAAAAGTTCAAAAACTTAGAAAAGTATTTAAATTTCATTTCATTTGAATTTAATTCAAAAATTGAATCAAAAAATTATTTTGATTTTCAGTTCGAACTCGAGATCCAAAAAGTCCATCACTCGCACGAAGAACTCATGAGATCTTCGGATAAGAAAGAGAAGTTAGAGCGAGCCATCAGATATAAACTGGAAATCGACGCGCGACGTCTTTACCAACAGAATAGAGATCTGAAAAGTATTTTCTCTTCTCTTATAAAACTTTATTTAAAATGTTTAATCAATTTATAGATCATTTGGACACCGCTTTGACCCATATATCTAAACGACCCGTAATTAAAGAGAAACACAAAATAATTATTTTTATTTAATTAACTTTTTTAATCACAGATAAGCGACAGTTTAGATGACGGAGAGCTCAAGAAAGAAATCGGAAAAAGGGATGTTCTGATCGCTCAACTCCTCTCTCAAAGTATTTTTCATTTTATTTCTGACAAACTTCTTATAAAAAATATTTGAATGTCTTTTAGACAAAGAACTTCTCAGTGAAAAAGAGAGACAAGAAATTGAATTACAGGCCCAAAGACTTACACTTCAGGAACAGCGAAATCATATCGACATTCTGGACAACGCACTAATGAGTGCACAGAATAATGTTATCAAAATAGAGACTGAGGTAAACATTCAAGTAATCATTTAATACCTAATTTTAAGGTATATTCGGCCAATAATTTTGTAAAAAATCAGATTTAGTTAATAACAATGTTATCGTCATTTAATTGATTGAATTGAATACTTGTTTTAATTAAAAATATTATTGAAAACAGTGTCGCAAAAAGCAGGCCTATGAAGAAAGAGCGGCTCATTTGCAAAAAGCGTTGTCTAACTTACAACTGGCCAGTGATCGGAGACTTCAAATGGAGAAAAGGGTCAGAACTCATTTGGAAAAAGAAATCGAAACACTTAAAAGACATCAACAAATTGGAGGACACAATAAAAATGTTGTTCCGCCAGAAAAGGATAGCGTCGATGACATGAAAAAAGTTATTCGAGATTACGAGGAAAAGATTATCTCTTTAGAGGCAGAGGTGACCAAATGGGAGCAAAGATATCTCGAAGAAAGCACTCTCAGATCCATTGAAATTAGTGCTGCATCCGCTCCAAAGTATGTTATCTTTTATTTGGTTTCTTCTCTCAAATCATTTCTCTTAAAAAATGATGACAAATGAGTAAAACAAAGGAATGGCTTAACTTTTATTTTAATGTTTTCAGAGACGCAAAAATCGCTGCATTAGAGCGCACTTCACAAGAGAGCGAAAAAATGATCGCTGAGGCCCGAACCGAACGGCTCCGACATATGGATGAACTTCATATCGCAAACAAGAAAAATGCAGAATTTGAGGGTCGGATCAAAGACATGGAGTCAAAACTTGCAGAAAAGGAAGCAATGATTAGAGTTCTGCGACAACATTCACGAGACAAAGACGTAGCTCTTCAGAAGACTGTGATGGCTCAAAGGTCTCCCAACAGACACGCCCGCTCTGCCAGCACTATGGGACTGACCACTCCCTCTCATAACTCGAATCAATCAAATTGTGTTATTTCGAGTTTAAGAACCAGAGAAGAGCCACAAACCACTGATGCCTCCAATGATTCGAATTCAACGAATGGATCAAATGATAACAATAAACTGAACCTCGAGGAACAGCTCAAACAACTTGACTCAAGACTTACAAATAAAGTGAGATCTCCTCTTCTTTTAACTCTTTTAAGACGGAATACATTTTAATTGATTTGATTTGTTTTAGGACTCAATTATAAGAGCCCTTCGATCTGAAAAGGAGAGGTATCCAAACCATTACAACAATTGGAGGCTATAATCCATTCAATGAACAAAATTCGCTTTATTTTTGTCTTTTGTAAAGATTTTAATCGATTTCTCAAATGAGAGACATTTTGGGTAATAATAGAGTCGTCACTAAATTATACCAAAAAAGCATCGAAATGAGTGCCAATCGTTTTATTATACATTTACGCAACAAAATTGGTTCAGATAATGCCTTCGATGGTGTTCCACAACTTTTCGTTTCTGTTTTGGTTTATGAATCATATATTCACTAAATATTATTAAATGCCTTATAATCTATATCTGTCTTCCTTTCCTTTCTTTGCTTTATTTACTTCTTCTAAACAAATGATAAAAAAAATGTAAGAAATCTATTATTTATTTAAAAATATTTCTTTATTAACAAATGTTTGACATATGTTTGACAGACAGTAGTTATCGAATGATTTGATTTAAGTTATTGTCATTTGAATCACAAAACAACAAAAATCTGAATCATTTTATAATATATATTAAAATTTGTATAATTTATTAGATATAAAATAATAATAAAAATATTTCTCAAATAAATTCATTAAAAATAAATTTTATTTATTACGTAAAGTGAGTCAAAAGGGAGTGAAAAGGGATTCAAAACATTATTATAATAATCGCATATCGTTTGTGAGGAAAACAGATTTGTGTTCACTATTTGTTTACAAAAATAATAAGTTTTGGTCTTTAATCACAAATGGAGTCAATTAATACCGATTTAGTCAATGGTTGCCAACAATTGGAGGACAATCCAAAGAATGATAACGAGTTGCAGACAAAACTTCACGAAAGTGAAGACAAATTACATAAATTCAAAGGACTGGCCATCAAATTGAAAAAGGAGTTGAATGACACCAAAGATCAGGTGATTCTTTAATAATTGGATTAATTTAATAAATTTATTAAATTTAAATCAAATTAGAGTTTATTTCATCACTTTTTTCATATCAATTGAATATATTTTGTGTATAAAGTGAGCTCTTATTGAAAGACTGACTCACAATAAGTAATTCAAAGATTTTACATTTAAATGGAAAATATGTGACACAATTGTCATAATAGTTGATCCAGTTTTCCAGATATAAATGGTTATCCTTTGATAATGATTTGAAGTCTTATTAAGATTTACCACAAATTCATTCGATATTCGATTAAGTGATGGTTTGAATCAAATCTTGTCAATCATTTTAACTTAATTTTGATTTTGTCTTAATTGTGTCCTAATTATCAAATCTTGAAATTATATTCGACTTTAAGAATCTCTTTGTCACTCATTTCCACAATTATTAATAATTTTCAATAATTATTATTTAATTCAATTGTTTTATAGCTTTCAAAAGCTATGACCGAATGCAATGAATTGAAGGCAGACCTCAAAAATGGAGAGAAAGAACAAAAATCTTCGTCTTATCAGCAAATAGTGAGAAACTTTCAGGTAATTCATTAATTGATTAATTATTTGAATTGAATTATAACTGAATTTTGTTCAGAGTTTGCAATCAGAATACGACAAACTTCAAGATCAGAGCGAATCCTTGAGCCACAAAAACAAAGAACTCGAACGCAATTTAACTGAAAATCTGAATGAATTGACTAAACTTAGGGAACAATTTGATGAATCTAAAGAAGAGATTCAAGTCTTTAAGACTAATATCAACTGTTTTAAGGATGAAAAACAATTTTTAGAGACTAAGAAGAAAGAATTGGAATCCAAAGTGATTTGTCTTCAAAATGATTTAGACTTAGAGAGGAAGAGGAATGTGTCCAACACTGGATTAGAACAGACAATCAGTGAACTGCGCCATCATTTGAGTGCAAAGACCAATGAAATTCTTGATTTGAACGATAAATTGGAAAAATCCAATCATGAGATCAACAGTTTTCACAAAATATTAGAAGAAAAAGAGGAACTCATCTCTCGATTAGAAAATACCGAAAAACAAAACTTTAATTTCAAAGAAGACATTAAGAAATACAACGAAACAGTGGAAACACAATTGTCTCAAATAGAAGATTATAAGATCAGATGCTCTCAAGAGTCGGCTCGAATTCATTCCTTAGAAACTCAGTTGAAGACTACAAATGAGACTTTCAGTGCAAAAGTCAGATCTTTAGAGATGAAAATCAGTGAAATGAAAACATTTATTAATGATATGGAAATCGAACTCAAAAAGAAAGACATTAAATATGAAGAATACCGGAACAGAGTTTGTAAAGTTCTTAAACAAAATGGTTCCCAAAATAATGACAGAAATCTCAAGAAAATTGAAACCTTAGAGACAACTATCGATTCATTAAATTCCGAATTGAATTCTTTGAAGTATTGAACCATTTATTGAACTTTTTTTTTATTCAATTAAAGGATCCTTTGATTTCAGGGATGAATACAAAACAAGTTTAAATGAAAAGGAAAGCATTGAAAACAATTTCGATGAATTAAATTCTAGTCATAACTCACTAAAGAACCAAATAATTGAATCCAACAAATCTCTCACTTCATTGAGAGACAGGTATTTAAAATTCATTTTAATGTTAATGTAATGTATTTTTCTGTTTTATTATTACTTATTATTAGAATCAATGAATTTAAGTCTGAAAACGAGAAGTTAAAAGCGATTACATTAGAAGCACAAACTTCTCTCATTAGTGAACGCAAACAAAATGAATCACTTCTTAAGGTTATAAAGAATTTTCAAATTTTCAAATATTTATTAAAATTAAATGATTTTAGACTCAAATACAGAAATTGGAAGAAAAGCATAGTTTAGAGAAGAATTCATTGAAGGATGAGTTAAATAAAGCCAATAATGAACTGAAAGAATTGAGGCTCGAAATTACAAGACTTGCAAATACCGATCAACTGAGCGATTGTTTCAGTAAAAGCCAGAAATCAATTAATAATTCGGATGACTTGGAAAGTGTTGAAACTATTTCTACTTCAGAAAAAGTAATTTATTTTAAAACAATTCTTTCGATAAATTGATTGATTAAATCAATATTTCAGAGAACTATATCTCCGACTTCAATGTCCGGTAATATTCTTAAAGAAATTCTATTTTCAACCGAAGATATTAAACGTGAGACAAATATTGAGACAAATATTGAGACAAATATTAAGAAATTTTAAAAATTATTTAAATTTTTGACTTTTTTTTTACAGCGAATCAAAACTTTACAAAACATTTGACTATCGCTCAGAACAAAGTGGAGAATCTGACTGAGGTTTGTTTATAGATTTATTTTCAATTAATACATGTATAAGTTTATAGATTTTAAGGGGTCTATCATAATGGGTATACCAAAAGATATACAAATCTGTAAAATTGGGATCAAATAGATTTGTAATTGTATTCAAAAATAAGGCAAATAATACATAAAATATTACAAACAAATTGTTATTAAATTTATAATTGAATTCTATTTAAATGTTTTGATTGTTTTGATGACAGCTTTTAGAAGAGAGTGAAAACAATAATAATTTAATGTCAGAACAAAACAAAGTTCTCAAAGAAGAGATTCGTCGCCTCCAACGCAGTATTGATCGAATAGAAGTGGTAAACACTTTGGAATATTTAAAGAATATCGTCGTAAAGGTATTCCATTGAAATAAATTGTCGTTTGTTTTACGAATTTTAAAAAATCTGTTTTCAGTTCATATCATTGAATAGCGACGACGAAAGGCAGCGATTGATTCCAGTTTTGGCAACAATTCTTAAACTAAGTCCTGAAGAACAGAATTTATTTGAAGTTTTCGCTTCTATTGACCACAACTCTAGTAATAATAAATGGAAGAGTTATCTCTATCAATGGTCGGGAACTAATAATAAGTGATTTTTGTTAGATTTATATCAAATTTTAATTTCGTTTAAATTATTTATTAATAAATAAATCACTAAAAAGTCCTTCAGTTTCTTGGAAATCAATTATTGATTATTGATTTGTTTAATACAAATTTAGACACATTTTTCACAGATTTTCGCTAAAATAATGGTTCGTTTGTATGATTGAAATCATTTTAGTTTTTGATATCCGTTTTGTTATTTCATATGAAAGACTGGAATTTAATGAAAATATTTTATTTTATTTTAGAATTGATTCCAAAATCATTTGTTTTAATGAAAAGAATTCAAATTATTTAATAGACTTTTAATGCATTTATTGAATGATATGTTTAAATGTTTTCCATTATTACTATTATTATTGTTTGAAACAAATGTTGATTATTTTTATAAAAAAAATTAAGCAATAAATCGATTGAAAATTAATTTATCACTTTTTAAAGTGAGTTCCACTTCTGAATTAGAACTTCCCACACTTTAGGGCTGTTTAGAACTAATAGAAATCTTTTTGTTAAATATCTATTGAAAATAGAGATTCTCTGGGATTCCCCTGGAGTTCCCTTAGAAGTCAGGATTCTTGAGTCAAGAATAAAAACAAAATAAAAATTATATACAATTTATAAAACAAAATACAATTGTTTTGTAAATGTTTTGTTTGGATTGCAATTCTCGCCCTTAAACTTATAAATATTGCTTTATTTGAATTTATTAATAGATTTGAAGAATTAAGTGTTAGAATAGAAAATCTGTGGCAATGAGTGAATTTCTTGGAGCACTTCTCCTCTTTATTGGCTTTTTTGTGGGAATTCCAATTGGAGTCGCCGTCGAAATCAACTATAAAGTCAGCGAATCTGAGTTTTGGAAGAAGTTTTCAAATGTGACTTCAATTATAGTAAAAAGTATCGCAAGTATTTTGGAGAGCATCTCATCCAACAAAACTCAATAGAAGACAATCCATTGATTACAAGAAAATATTATTTATTATTTAAAACAAAAACAAAATTTAATTAATTTTCAATAAAATGTTTCAAAAATTTTATTCAACTTTTTTCTATTTTTCATTTGTTTTGATCAAAATAAGGCTGAACGCAGGCAGCACCAAATGTTGGGTCTGATGTGGTCACTCGAAAAAGTTTTCCTGAGTGCGGATACTTAGCCTTTTGTTGATCTGAAAGTCCACTATTTCCTGTCGTCACAAACATTTCATTCAACTCCTGCCCACCGAATGCAATAGAAGTGCTCAAAAGGGATGGAATTTCCACCCATTTCTCAACTGACCCTATTTTTTTTAGGAATAGTAAAATAAGTTTAATTGTGACCAACCTTTCGATTTTATGGCGATTTTTGGATTTTAAATCCGCATTTTATCCCAATATTTAGATATTCTATTTTAGATACGATTTTCCCAAAAATCTTGACTATAGGGGGAATTTTTTTTTTAATATTCCACTCCCAGTAAAGAAACTGTTTATAAATGATTATTCACTTTCAGAATAAATTGATTGATTTCGGGGAAGACTCTTTTGACTGCTTCCGCAGAAACAATTCCGCAGAAACACTTCCGCAGGTTAAGCTAAGTTCAGTTCTGTTAGGTTAGGTTAGGTTAAGAGAGGTTAGTTTGATTTTGATTGGGTTATTTTAAATTACACTTTAGTTAAATACAGTGTAGTTATAAAAACTTGTTGAATTATTTTACTAACCTAACCTAACTTAATTTAAATTAATTTAACCTAACCTGCGAAATGGATTCGGCGGAAGCAGTTAAAAGAGTCTTCTCCTTTGATTTATTTCATTTTATATACTTTATAAATATTGGAACTGATTGATACTAACTGGAACTGGTTAGTCATTCTTGTCATAT
>JAQIXD010001097.1:0-17650 GCA_034699985.1 Minunthozetes semirufus
AACTGCCTTTTTTTTGGTCTTTTTCTTGAAATTTGCCCATTAACTTTGACTTTCCATCTGCCTTCTATTTTCTGTGTAATCATTGATTACAGGCGTCACTCCTGCTGAGAGGTAAGTCATAAAAACAAAACACAGTAACAGGTGCTCAAAGACATGACAGGTAAGAACGAAATGAAGATAAAAAATTTTCATTATTTAGCAAGTTCAGAATGAAATTTTTTAATTACAAAATGTTAAAATTGACCAAGCATTAAGTTAACGAGCGAAATTTTTAACTATCACAATTTATTGCTGAAAAATCCAGGTTAAGCCGATATTTTGCAAAAGAGCTAAAAAACCCAGATAAATATTAGGTGAGGTTTTCCTCGAAAATAAACCAATAAATTGTCGGAACATTTGAAAAATAATTCAATTGATTCTTAGCAAGAGTTACAAGAATCTAAAGAACAATGATTTCAAACATTGATTTCGTTCAATACTTAAATCAAAACAATTTCATTACTTTTTCTTATATTTCAATAATTCTTTACATTATTTACCGGAAGAATGCCCTCAAGAAGGCTCAGAAAGAGGTGAGTTTAGAAATTGAGCATACATTCAATCTAAACTACAATTACCATGCTATTTTGATTTGAATTTCTTTGTACTGTTTAGATTCCGTTCATAAATAATGAAAACACAACTCGAGTCAGATCTGAAGAGTGTCCTCCATTTTTCCCGAACGGATGGCTGGCAGTCATCGAATCCATGGAACTGAAGACAAATGAAGTAAAACCTGTCTATGCGTTCGGCAATGATTTGATTGCCTACAGAGGGGCGTCCGGTAAGGCGTATGTCATCGATCCCTTCTGTGACCACTTGAAGTCTAAGGACAATATGGAGGCCGAAGTCATCGGAGATGAGATTCTGTGTCCGATTCATGGACTCAAATACAACGAGGAAGGAGTCTGTACTGAATCACGCGATGATTCTGCCAAAAAGCAGATCAAAGTGTGGACCAGTGATGAGGTCAACAATTTTGTATTTGTTTGGAACCACTCCGAGGGGGTAAAACCCGATTGGAATATAGCCCCGATTGAGGACTTCGAAAGCGGGAAATTTAAATTCTTGGGCCGAATGGAGCACAGAGCTCGCTGTCATATCCAGGTAATTGAGAAATCTAATTTTTATTGAGAAAGCCTTTTATATGAGCTTGCTCATAAAGCTAACCATAATAATAATGGGAATTTATGTTTAACCTTTAATTAACCATGCTCATCTAGGACTTATTGGAAAACAACGCAGATGAGATGCACCACGCAGCACTGCATAAAGCACCTGAGATAATATCTTACCCTGTTAGAAAAGGAACGTGGGATGCATTTGTCTTCAAGTTTGTGGACATAACAACAATCGCCAAATGGAAGCCCCTCTCGGAGTGGAATATGTCTGAACTGATGACATACGGAGTCTACAGAATCTGGTTTATAGACATTACTCACAACATATTCGCCAAAATGATTGGACCGGCTTTTGTCCACATAAAGGTGAAGATATTTGGAAAGGTCAACGTCCAATCACTGGCAGTACCCATTTCTGTGGGCCCTATGGAGCACCGGTTCGTAAACCACCGCTATTATGAAGTGGGTAGTTTTACATCTTGGTTCTTGGTCAAATATTGGCCGCTTGCGTATGGTGAACAGGTACAGTTATTTTATTAATTACCCCTGGTTGTTATTGATAGAATAATTGTCCAATAGATGGACAGAGACTGTATGGTCTTGAATAACAAGAAGTATCTGAAGAATCCTCATCTGAATAAGAATGAGGTCGACCTCAAGACCTTCAGACGATGGTATAAACGCTTCTATTCGGAAGACAATCAAATCAAAGTGGCAAACGGTTAAACTTATCTAGTTTATTTTTTGTACCTCAAAGTTTTTTGGCTATTTTTTAGTTTGGTGGTAGAAATAAAATTAATCTTGCATATTCATTTTTCGAATAATTATTGAAATTTATTTTCATCACTACTTTTACAGCGAACGTATTAAATAACCTCATTTGATCATGGTTAAAATTAATATTAATAGATAACGTGTCTTACCATACAGACCATTATCTTTTGAATGGTCAAACATTTTATTATTATTTGTTGAATTATTTTGAGTATTTGACCCGAAGTTTAAGTATTTCCCGCCGACAGACCACATCTATTTCATTACTAAAGCCCAGTTGTAGCCCCCGTTTCATCCATTGAAGAGCCTGAGTGTGTTGACCTTGGACAATCAACACTTTACTGATTTGTAGATAAATGCATCTGCAGTTAGGCTCTAATCGATTTGCATTTACCAGAAATGCCAGCGCCTTATCGTACGAAGGGCTCGGTATTTGAATAAAGCCTAATCTGGTAAGATTTTTTTGATACCATGTTAAATTAGGTATTGGCTCATGATAATAGCAGCCGTACAGTAACTGAACTCTATAATCGGTCGGATCAATTGAGAATGCGATGTCCAGGTTCTTCTTTACTTCTTGGGCCAAACGGACCTTCTCTCTGATGCCCACAATAGAAGCCATAATCTTAAGGGCTGTGCAGTAGAGTATGTACGCCTCCAAACACATTGGATTGAGCTTGATAGCTTTCTTGGCGTAATAGATGGCTTCCAATAGAGACAATTTATACTGTTCTTTGTCTTTGTACTTGTGTATTGAATAAGCAAGAATAATTGAGACCCGTGAACGGCGCCATATGTAGTTGACATTCATTGGTGACTGTTTGAGCGCGTCCTGAATCTCGAGCAACAGTTTGTGTTTGTTTGTATCAAAATCCTCGATATCCTGATCCCATTTTCTCAAATCAATTACCATTATTGAGCACTTAGATTGTTAGCAAACAAAGCATCTACTAAAAATATTGCCTCTTGGGAAAAAAACTTCCAAGAATCTATTTACTCACTAAAATAAACAAGGCGAGTTTAATTATATTTATGCGTTTTTTAACAGTATTGACTCATTTCTAGGAAAAGAGAAGACTACTTGAAAATTGTTATCTTGATGAAATAATCTAATATCTGTTTATAATGACATTGAAGTTTCAAAGGGTAAATTGCTTCATATTTTATTTTTAAAATGAGACTTAATGTGTCTTGATTAACTTGACTACTATGGTGTGATTTTCAAAATTTATTGGAATTTCACTGTAAATGACATGCAGTGGAAATCATTGTGTCCAAGTTTTTTAGACCCAATATTTACCATTAGATCCGATATATAAGGACCTAGAGCATTTCTTTATTGCGAATCAAACAATAAAAGGATGAGTTTTGTTTTGTAAAATAAAATGTTTCTCTGTTATTTTGTCCATCGAATATTTCCTTTATTGATTTCTGTGAACCATTAATTTTTGGAACTTTTAATGAACAGGTCATATTTCGGGATGGAACATGTGTTTTGCTCCTCTAACTTTGAGACTCGAGCCCAGACTGGAGGTATGATCACGTTCTCATCATGAGACAGCATATGAATATTAATCAGTCTTGTTGCTTCACTATTATTTTTATCTATTGTTAATCAAGATGATTTAACATAATTTAAAACGATTATTCATTAAAATGAGCGTAAATTTTCATAAAAATCATATGAGCAAGAAACCTTATTTCCATAACTTTAATCAGATATTTTATCTGTGATTTTATCTTTGAATTATATTATTTTCATGGTAACTTACTTCTTATTCAAGAATTAGCATTTAAGAGGCAGTACTAAATCTTCTATAGTGCTATACTTACAATGTTAGTAAGTATACTATCTTTCCTTGTTTATTTTTTATTCTGATATATTGCCTAAATTATTGAATTTAATTTCAATTGAATATTGAGCTTAATTTTAATCGAGGAACTTAATTAAGTTGTGATATCCACTAAAGGAAATCTCAAATAAAATAAAACCTTAATAGATTCAACAGAAATAATTAATGAATTTTATTCAAAATGAACATGTTAATTACATAACACCAAGAAAATTATTTCATTACCTAATATCACTCTTTTAGGTGATGTCAAGAGATGGCTTTTATACCCTATTAATTCAAATTTGAATATAAATGATTATTTTGAGTATTTGTACCGAAGTTTAAGTAATTCCCGCCGACAGATCACATCCTCTTCAGTCGTAAAGCCCAGTTGTAGCCCCTGTCTCATCCATTGTAAAGCCTGTTTGAGTTGTCCTTGGGCAATTAACACTTTACTAATAAGTAGATAAATGCAACTGCAGTCAGGCTTAAATCGGTTGGCATTTACCAGAAATGCCAGCGCCTTATCATACGAAGGGCTCGGTATTTGAATACAGAAGAATCTGGCAAGATTCTTTTGGTACCATGTTAAATTAGGTATTGGCTCTTGATAATAGCAGCCGTACAGTAACTGAACTCTATAATGGGTCGGGTCTATTGAGAATGCGATGTCCAGGTTCTTCTTTATTTCGTGGGCCAAACGGACATTCTCTCTGATGCCCACAATACAACCCATATTCTTAAGGGCTGTGCAATAGTATATGTACGCCTCCAAACACATTGGATTGAGCTTGATAGCTTTCTTGGCGTAATAGATGGCTTCCAATAGAGACAATTTATACTGTTCTTTGTCTCTATTCATGTGTGTGGAATAAGCAAGGATAACTGAGGCCCAAGACTTGCGCCACATGTATTTGACATTCATGGGTGACTGTTGAAGCGCATCATGAATTTCCCGATATAGCTTGTGTTTGTTTGTATCGAAATTCTCGATATCCTGATCCCATTTTCTCAAATCAATGACCATTTGTAGAAATATTGATATCTGGAGTAAAATCTCGAAAAATAATCTTATAATGATTTTTAAAAAATAAACAAGATTAACTCAATTACAGCTTACAGAAAATATTGACTTAAATATTGACTTAAAACTATTATTTCTAACAAATGAGATAAAACATTTATAATAAAGAACTTATCTTGATGAAATAACCTGATATTTGTTTACATGACATTAAAGTTTGAAGGGGAAAAATTTTCTTTTACGTCTGATTTTGAAATCACGAAGAATATAAATGCTAATTAGTTGTGTTGCCACCCAATTTATTGTTAACCATGATGCGTTAAAATGATATGAACAGGAAACGCTCACTTCCTTTTAAAACTTATCTATGATTGTATCTTTGATTGTATATGTTGTGGTCATTTTTTTTTATTATGATTACTTGAAGGAAATAACTTCTTATTGTTATTTCATTTGAATCTAGGTGTATTTTCTAAATTATATAGTCTTATTTCAGTAAAGCATAGTTTTAATCTGGGAACTTAATTTAGTTGCAATATTCACTATTGGGACTCAAGATTGAAAAAAAGTTTTATAGATTCAAAAAAAGAAATTATGAATTTTATTCAAAATGAACATGATCATTGATTGCAACACCAAGAAAATTATTTCCTCTTTTCAATGCCTATTATCACTCTTTTAGGAGACGTCAAGAGATGGCTTTTGTTCAGAATGAGGGGAACATCAGTTTCGCTACATCTGGTCAGCTTGAATTTATAGATGAGCTTGCTCAAACAATTTTTAGCTTCCATTAATGCAAAACGCATTCCTATACAATTACGAGGACCGGCAGCAAAGGGGAGGTATGAATAGGGAATAATCTTATCCCTGTTCTCTGGCAAAAACCTCTCCGGTATGAACTCAAGAGGTTTTTCAAAGAACTCTTCTGAGCGGTGCATAGCATAGATGGGTATCTCCACTGCCTGTCCCTTATAGAGTGTGAGTCCAGTGTCGCCCAATTTATAGTCTTCAGTGGTTAGTCTCATGAGACGAATGACCGGTGAATGAAATCTTAGTGTCTCTGAAATGACTGAATCCAAGTACTGAAGACTTGACAGCAAATCGTAATCAATGTTTCCGTTGGAGTCGACGGCAGTCGAGACCTCTTCCCATAGCTTTTGCTGTTTATCCGGATTTAAGGCCAACTCATAGGCGGCGAAAGTAAGTGTTGTGGCCGTTGTCTCATAGCCCGCAGTCATGAAAATCCAGGCCTGGGCTAGGATTTCATCTTCTGTGAGATATTTATTGACATTCTTGAAGGCATTCCTCTCAAAGTCCATCTCTTCCTTTGCGTTAATGAAATGGTAGGACTCGTTGCCATCAATTTCATCAAAATTATCCTTATTTTCATTTTTCTGTGCCGTCACCAGGAGTTGAATAAAGTCGGTGTAACTTTCCTTTGAATTCTTCCTCTCTCTGATCAGATGACGGGTCAATTCAAAGAAAAACTGATTGGCCGACTCCTCAATGACTGAGTAAATACCAAAAAGATTTAAAAGACGTTTCGGAAGAAAAAGTGTTAATAAAAGTCTATTTAGTTTAATATTGAAGACTTTGAGGGCATTCTGTATGAAAGGACTGTTCGGGTCTTTATGGGCGTTCGTTTTCGTAGCGAAGGCACAGCTCGCGATCGTATCCATAGTTAAGTTACCGAACATTTCCTTAATGTTAACCACTTTACCCTCTTTTGCGTACCCGTCCAGACAGTCGAGGAACTCATCCAAACACTGGCCAACCATTGGATACATTTTCTTCATTTTTCCAGAAGTAAATGTCGGGCTAACTATCGAACGGATTCTCTTCCAGTCCTCACCACTTGCCCATGGTAAGATTTTTCTTAAAATAGGGTGATTTTTAGGTTCGAGCACTTTGTCGCTAAACATGTGAAAGTCTTTGACCAGGATATTCTTGATTAGCTTTGGCTCAGCCAATGTTAGTATTGGTTTATTACCATTGAAAATTCTTTAAACAAGTTCAAATTATCAGTGTTTCATGCTTAATTTAATTAAAGTGAGAAAGAATGCTTACCCGTAAATTTTTCCGTACTTTTTGAACCACTCGACCTCCAGGTGAGGCTTAGGCGTGAAGAATAGGTCCAGAAGATTACCGACAAACGGCTTAGGCTTCGGTCCATTAATTCCTTTTTTAGTCCAATAGTCATAATTGCGATTAAAATACCTTTCAATTGAAATTATTCAGAATTAGCATGTTTCATTTTTTATTAAATAGGTCTCACCAATAAAGAATTGTGAATAAAAAGATTAAAAGCAAAATGAGCAACATTTTCAACTCATCTATTCAAAGGAGAGGAAGTTTGTGAAGCCATAAACAAGTTAAAAATAACCTTGTTAATATTCAAATGGATTAAGATAATATAGTCAATAAAGGGAAAATAAGGAAGGATATGTACTTTATTAATTATAATATTGATGAGTAAAAGATAAAATCAATTTGATAAAAAAGACAAGGTGTCCATTCATGTATGCGAAAGGAGTTTTTTTTATTATTATTGGACCTGATCTCAATTATTTTGTTTAGAAAGATTCAAATTTAAACTCTTTTGAGAATGAAGTGTTGCCCACCATGATAAATTACCAATGGTAACCAATACGTTTTAATAACTGATAAATTTATTAATTAAACTGAAATTTAAAAATAAGATTTCCAAGCAATTCCAGATGTGTCTTACTAGCGGTCCTACATTATATATAAGCAAGGTGAACCTTTACTTATCAAAGATAACTTTTACCAGAATTTTAGAAAAACATTTCAAAAAGAAATGGAATTTGAGGTGAATTTTGAGTTTTAATTATTAAATAAAATTTCATTTTTTATAATATAATGTTATTTTTAAACGAATAGAAACTATCAACTTTTGGGACAAAAATATTTGTCAAAGATTATAATGAAAAGGTTGACACTGATCTTTTGGCTCGAAGAGTTAATGAAGTGGTGGAAGGTATAGGACTACCATGGGCATTTACCGGACAGTTGGCAAAGTTCTACAAACTTTACCCGAACAATGACTTTGATCTCAACAAAATGGTGGACCTTTTGCTGACATCGGTATACCTGTTCTTCTTGGACGATGACATCGAAAAATGTCGGGAAAATGGCCTTCACTGGCTGGATGTGCTCCAGGGCAAAATTAACATAGGAGAAACAAATCTCGATTTGTTCTACATTAAGTACATAAAAGTGTTCCTGGACAAGTTGACCCCATTTCAAAGGAACAGAGTATTAAAGGCATTCACAGACTTTGTTGTCTGTAGCTTAAAAGAGCATGATGAATGGAATACCCTCCTCAATATGGGAAGGGATGAATACTTGGATTTCAGAGTCGCCAACAATTTGTGTGGATTTCAGGTCTTTGAAGCCGAGTATGGCCTCAATCTGACCATTGATGAGAAGGTCTTCAAAACACCACTAATGATAAGAATGTGGAACAACTTCAGCAAATACGTGAGTATTGTCCAGGATTTGTATTCTTACAAAAAGGAGAAGAGTGAAAAGTGTGGTGACATCAATTACCTGACAATCACAATGAGAGAGTTAAAATGCGGACTAAAGGATGCCATTGATAACAGTCTCAAAATTCTGGATCAGTTAGAGTACGAGATCCACAAAGATGTACTTTGTTTGCTGGACACCGCAAAAGGACTTGACATGGTCTTTTTCAAAGGAATCGGCAACTTTCTCAACGCTACCCTCGACTTCTATAAGATATGCGGACGATATAATTAAATTACGAATAATAGATCCATTTTATTAATTTTAATGAACCAATTGTTTGTAATCAAATGTATTATGAATTTTATTGAAAATAAATTCAATTAAAATAATTTTTTTTTGAATCTTTTTGAATTTGATTTATTTATTCAAATGAGAAAATAATTCTAATCATTGTACATGTTTAGAGCACTTGTTTTTCAACTCTAGAATCTCATTGCGAGAAATACGTTCCACGTGGGTTTTTGCCTCCATATCCAGCGCGGCGTTAATACGTTGTAGAGCACAGACATATTTTTTTAGATTAATCAGAGTCTTAATATACCACAACTTATTTTCCATCCAATTCTGCCTCAAAGTGTCAGCTTTTTTGAAAGCCTCCAACGCCTCCTCATATGAAGACTCAGGTACCACACCATATACGAGTTGAGCTAGCTTCTTTTCTGGCCAGTTCAAAGATGCTATTGCGTAACAGAATCGGCCATAAATGTGGTAGAGTAAGGACACATAGAAGCTATTGGATGGAATACTAAATGCAATATCCGAGTGCTTCTTGATTTCGTGTCCGTATTTTATCCGCTCCTTAATCGTGATAAAGTTGGCCACACGTCCCATCGCGGCCACGTAAAAGCAATGCGCTTCAAAGCACTCGGGGTCGGCTTCTATGGCTTTCCTTCCACTTGTAAGAGCTTTAAAAGCGAAAGATTTTTCACCTACCACATCTTTCTTCTCCTTGCAATCATTAGCTCTATCCAAGTATATTGCGTTAGCTCTCCATAAATATTGGACATTACCACGATTATCCCCATTAGCACCACCATCACTTTCAATTGCCTCCTCTATTTGTCTTTGGAGTTCATCTTTGTTTGTGTCGGGATTTTCCAAGTCTTCGCTCCATTTGTTTAAGTCGATGGACACCATTGCAAACTGAGTTCTGTCTGGATTTATCTTGACAATTATGGTTATATAATGAGTGCCTTAAAGATAATTAATACAAGATTAAACTCACATTTATTTTTATTCGAAATTTTTAAGTCAACTTACAAGTGGTGAAAGATTAAACTCATCATTTAATTTAACATTAAATATAAAACTTATCGTTAACTTAACAATTATTAAAAATAAGGGTCATTTAAGCGATAAGTAAACAAGGTCTTAATCTATTTATAAAAAGGATATTTATTTAGAAATCTAAGCGGAAAGTATTATCTAAGTAATTGATTTTAATCAAGATATTTTGTTTCCTGAAAAATAAGATAAGCCTTTGAATTGACGACAATTTTAATTAATTCTGACTTCAATTCCTGATAAATATTCATAATTTATATGAATAGAAAATAATCGTTGCTTCTTCCGACAATGATCAAGCTCAATACAAATACTTTAAAATTCAATAAGATTTGAAAACATCATTCAATTGTACAGATTTCAATTGTATCTGTAGTACCACAACATATAATTCTTTAAAAGATATCAATGATAATAATTATGACTATTTTTACTCTTAACGATTGAAAATTTTATCTGTTAAGTAAACAATCTTGGTGGTTCCCCTTTAGTACCTAACGGTCGAGGAAAGAGGGGTTTAAAATCATTTTTCTAAATACAATTTATATGACAGTCATAGATTTCAATCAATTTATTAAACTCTAAAATTGTTGATTGAATTCCAAGAAAATGTTGACTTTATTCTTGGTATTCATTGCACTGTGGTCTTTAATTGTTTTCTTTATCACAATTTTGGACCTGCTCAATTTGTTGGGACCAAAAGACAAGATACTGCCATGCTTTTCATTGATCAGAAATTACAAGACAATCTCGCAGACACCTGCGCCCGCTGTAAAAGTTGAAAAGGGCAAGATTCAAATTATTAAGCCTGATAAAATTTTGGATGGAATCAGAGGACTATCTCACGTGGGAATCCTGTTATTCCATTTAACGTCCCTTATATTCATGCCTAACGATAACCACAATGGAATTGTGAAACCACCCCTACCTGTGGCCTACTCAGTGTCCGTATTTGGTAGGTATGCCTTCAGCTTATTCTTCATGATGAATGGCGTGTCTTCAGCCAAATGGTTCTGCTATCACTTCAAGAGTGGCAAGGTCAAATCGAACGCAAAATTAATTACCAGGTTCTTCATCGAAAGGGTTGTGTCATTCGTTCCGATTTATTACATATTTTTGGTATTTTTCGTGGTTTACGTCCAATACTTTGTAACTGAGAAGAGTTATGACGAAATTGTTATCGAAAATTGCAAGAACAGTCTCATTCCAAATATGCTCTTTATATCAAACTTGATTAACACTGATATTATGGTATGAACAAAACTAATAATTTAGCTAGCTCATTTGATAAATTTTGAAATTTATAGTGTGTGAACTGGAACTGGACAATATCGGTGTTATTTCAACTAACCCTGATCACACCAATTTTCATTTATGCGTTTAAAAGGTAAGATTTATCATGATAAATCCAGTTTAGAATTAAAAAAAAATTCCTTGATAATTTTAACAGGAACCTCAGATTTGGAATAATCTCGGTTGTGTTCGGACACATTTTGTTCGGCACTTTGAATTTTTACATATTTTACTCACACGGGTTCACAACAGAATCCCTGGTAAATGACGTGGAGCTCAGAAATTTCGCACTCAGTTCTATGGCGTAAGTAAACTTGACAAAATACTGCCATCAGCTTTTGTATGTTGACATATTTTTCATCTAGTGTTCCAAATACTTACTTGGACATAATTCACATGAAGCCGTACACCTATGCCTGTGCTTATATAAACGGAATATTCTTGGGATATTTGATCGAGTACAATCTGCTTAAACCCATATTAGGAAACAGGCTAACAGAAACCTTGTACAAAATAACCATGTTTATTTTATCTGTCACAATAGCCATTTGCTATGGAAGGGGAATCTTTTATGGAGGGCTACCGTTCTTCAGCGCATTAGAGTCCGGTTTTTACATACCTTTAATTTCGTTTGTATGCTGTATGTGGTTCTACGGTATAAATACCCGAAACAATTTTTTTGCCGCCATTTTGAGGTCAAACATTTGGAGTTACATTCGCCGTATTTCAAGAATAAGTTATCTGATACACCCAGTTGTCTTTACGCATTTATTGGATCTTACTTTATTTGACTCAAATATTTTGATGAATTTGTCCAAATTCTTTTCAATATTATTTATCAATTTGTATTTTTCATTCATATTAACCCTGAGCATTGAAATGCCTATTCTACGACTTGTCGCTGAATTTTTAAAAATATTCTAACAAAATAAATACCATGATAATTTGAATTTCCAAAATTTATTTATTTGAGTAAATTAGATAAAATATCATTTTAAAGCTTTATCGAGGGCAAACTTTGCCGCTAAAATTGAAGTCTTGTCAACATTTACTGGCGAATAAAGTGCCTTGTCTATCCAAAACGGAGTATCCTCTTCTTTATAATAAGCCATAAATGATCTAGCTCTTTCCAACCCTTTTACTCCACGATCATCATTGAAATTATGGTGAGTTCGTAACCAAAAAATAATCGAGATCAGTGCGTACGAACTCTCCAAATACGTAGAGCGTCCATCAGAGCCCCATCCGCCATCTTGATTCTGTTTGTCCAAGAGTATTTGATAAATTTTTTCACTTATATTCTGATCAATGTATTCAAAAGCCAAGAGAGCTCTTGTCATCGGATAAAAGCTCGAGTAATGCCACTTATCCTGGAAATTATAGTCGCAATTAATGACTTTTCTCTTTGTCCACTCGTACACCTTGTAAGTGATTGCTCTGATATCGGGGTACTGTTGAAAATTCTTCAAAGCTATCAAGCAATTAATGTTAGTGCTTAGGGAGGGGTGTTTTTCCCCCTCAAAAGTGATAAAATAATTGTTTCGATAAAATTTCATTAAAGTATTGAGTGATTCGATGCCAACCAGAAGTCGGGTAGAGCTCAGGGCTAGTATAGTATTGGCGATATCGTCAGCATCGGGTGGAAGACCCACACAGGCCCCCAACATTCCCTTATAATTAACCCAGAGCTTTTTCAGTCTATTGATTTTCGGTTTCAGAAAATCATGGTCCATTTTGAAGCCGGCAAAAATGAGCGAGTTCAAACTCCAGGCTAAATCAAATATTTCTACCTTGTACAAAGAGGGAACACCACCATTATTCTCGGAAACAACCTTGCTAATGTGTTTGAAGCTTCGGTCCAATTTGTAACCCTTAAAAATGCAATAAGCAGTGGCGCCATAGGAGCAGCAGATTAGGTCGTTTTCGGCCACCATTTTGATGACCTCATCCTCGGAATAGAGTAACCCCAAGGCTTCCAGACTGAAATACCAAGATTTTATTCCAGAAAAGTTATTGCCAGCCTTTTCACACTTAAGAATTCTGTCCAGTTTTCTTTCCCTCTCATCTCGATAGACTTGCACAATTTGATCTTGATCAAATTTTATGCCAATTGAACTAGCCTCGTCAATTAGACTAGGTATAATAAGTTCGAAAGCAATAGTCATTTTATCTTGCAATTCGTCCAACCTTTGAATGCATCTCAAGTTATTCTTAATATAATTAATTCCATTTTGAATTTTGACCATGTCACTTTCAAGCCCCCATTGTTTGAGGCAAATGATTGAGATTAAAGTGGATACAATTCGCTCAAAAACTAGAACTGGGTATTTCGCGCCCCAACTTCCGTCTCTCAACTGGTTATTTCGCACCCATTCAAGTGACTTTGGAAAAGCAGGTTTATCATGATCGTTTTGATCCCTTATCCTGGCCACCCAGGAGGTGTTGTACGCCACCGCAGATACCTTTCCGCTACAAAACTCATCCGATTCTATAAATTCTTTAAGAGTTTCAAACGAATTCTTTTCTGCCATCTGTTGATTGTATCTAGAATAAATTACATTAATTATTAAATCACTTTAATCAAGTTATTCATTCAAAGTATGGAATATGTAGAACATTTTATAATTAAAGATTTCAAATAATACCAAGTTAAATATTTTAAAAACAATTATGAGAGAAAAAATTAATTTATTAGCTTACCTATTAGAATTTTTCAAATTAATCGTGTTGAAATGGGAGTGATTAGGGAATAATAAACCCAGATGGAGTTTTCGTGAGAAATTATCTAAATTAAAAAAAAACTAACTCTACCTATATTGAGTATGCAAGGAGATCTGAGTTAACTATCAAGGGACTTGAGATGAAGAAGGAATAAAGTTGTTTTTTAGCTGAAATTTAAATTTTAAATAACCATGCGTCATTTTTTGCATCCGTATGACATGTCCTTAGATTTTGTTGATAGATAACTTGAAAAATATCGATGTTTGTGACAAATATCTAAAATTAATATTAAAATTAATTCGATATATAAATTGAATTTGTAATTAACGAGGAAAGTTTTCGAATTAACTTAATTTGAGATTAAAATAATTAACAAATGATAAACAATTTCACCTTTTCTTGGAAAAAATCTATTTTGAAGTTAATTTTGTTTCTTAATTGACTTCTGAGAAAATAAACTTAAAAATTATACCAAAAACATATAATCTATCATGTTAAATATGCCGTTTTCTATTCGTAAGGTAAATGTATATAAACTATTATCTTTCCTATTATTCTAAATAAATGAAATCGAACTATTGATCTTGCTCTATTAGGCATTCATTCACCCTTCATTCTAAGTTCAGGAGAAATCATCTTATTGATTAGATTATATAGTATGGAATTTTATTTTATTTTAAACTGGATATTCGCAGATTTTTCATCGATATAGAGAAAGAGCCCAATCTTTAGTTAGTGGGCAAATATCTTGGTTATATTATAAATTTACTTGATATCGATTAACTCATAAAATATAATTGATTTATAGAAATAATTGCATTTATTTAATCATTTTAAAAATAAAATCAAAGAATTATTTAATGAATAAAAATGATTTCAATTAGAGGACAGACTTAGAGCTGATTCAAGTCAGTGCTCGATCTGTTGTGTCTCAGATGAGACTCAACCAAATGACCAGAGCTAAGGGCAGACATAAGAGACAGTTCGCCGCCCATTACAGTCGCGCAGATTATTGTCGCCAAATCACGCGAGTTTTGAGCCAATCCGTGGCGGGAACTTCCTTTCACACCCAGCAGCTGAAGGCAAGTGCTCTGAGCATCTAAGACAGTACCGCCACCAATAGTTCCGACTTCAATGGACGGCATAGTGCAGGATACCCATAATGAGTCGCCGCGGGCTTCCATCAATGTTATGCAACTTGAACTGCCAACCACCTGAGCCGGATCCTTTAGAAATAAGCGAGAAAACAATTTTAGCATTTGTTCCACAGGCTAAAGAATTATGTTGGTAACATACCTGTCCACACGCAATAAAGATAGCGGCCACTACATTAGCTGCGTGTGCATTATAGCCACCAATAGTGCCGGCGAGGGCTGAACCGATCAGGTTTTTACTGATATTGAGGTCAACCATTGATTCAATCGATGTTTTCAAAACATTTCTGATAATATGGGACGGAATGAGTGCTTCGCAAACAACTGATTTACCCCTTCCTTCGATCCAATTGAGTGCAACCGCTTTCTTATCGGTACAGAAGTTACCGCTCAGACATGTCTTCTCAACATCGGGAAAGACATCAATCAGTATCTTAAGAGCCCGTTCTGTGCCCTTTGACATCATATTCATTCCCATCGCATCACCGGTAGAGCCAACAAACCTGAGGTACAGATACCGTCCCGCGACCCGACTCTGAATACGAAGAAGTCTTGCAAAGCGGGAACTCGAGTCAAAGGCCTCTTTGATTTTGGCGAAGTTGTGCTCCACTTTCAACCAATTCATTGCTTCGACGGCTCGCATAGCATTAGGGAAGTGCACTACCGGTCCTCTTGTCATTCCGTCCGCATATACAACACCACTGACTCCGCCCGACATATTGAGTGCTTTGAGGCCGCGATTAGTGCTAGCGATCAGACAGCCCTCAGTAGTGGCCATCGGAACGTAATATTTCTTACCATTGAGTAGAAGGGGTCCGGCAACACCTACCGGGACCGGTATATACCCGATCACATTCTCACAGCAGGCGCCCAAAACCTTCTTGTAGTCGTATTGAGTGAAGGGTAAGTTTTTGAAGAGTCCATTATTGTTAGACTTCTCTTCGACCCAAAGTCTTCTGGCAAAAACACCCTTCTCCTCATCGCCCAGAATGGACTCTAACCTATTGGAGGGAATGGTGTCCCGATTCAAAATACCCTCAATCTTTTTCTCGGTTTCATGAATTTCATCCAATTCTTTGATATTGAAATTCAAGAAAGTGTCCATACTTTTCATTTTTTCTATTTTAGGATTTTTTTCATTCATAAAAAGTTGATCTAGCTTACTTAGATCAGGTACCTTTAGATGACAATTGTTGTTTATCAAATCTTCATCATGTCCAGTTATATTCTTCATATGTATCCCGGATGAAAAGCTTGATGATCTTGACCGATATCCAGATGATCTTCGGCTCATTATAGCTGTTGAAAACTTTCTATCTAAAAGATTTTGATCGTGATCCTGGTCATATTCGTTCTCCTCGTCCTCCTCAGAGCTGGTCATTATTGTGGGCAATTCGGTAGTTCTTGGGGTTTTTCTGGTAGAATGTTTCGCTTCAGAATTTTTGCCAGTTTTGTTAATATTAGACAAAGTGTCTAAAAGTGTTTTGGTTATCAAAACAAATCCGAGTCCAATCATTTTTAAATAGATTCTATTGAAAACTCTTAGATATAAATTTCAAACAAAAATCTGAGTGTACCAAGCTAAAATTATTCTTGAACTAATCAAGCAAAAGCAGATAAACAACTTTTTGAAATTATAATTTTGAATTTATCCAACGTCAAAGGATATGGTGATCATGATCATTTAAATCTTTATTTTCAAACTTACGTAAAATTAATGAATATTCAATAATAATAAGAACAGATTCTAAATAAAGTATTACTAAAAATTTGTTTTCAATAGTACTGAGCAGCGGAAGGGCCGGGGTTTGAATCCATGATTTTAGAAAATCAAATACATTGAGAATTTTGAAGATAAATTAGTCAATAAATATTTAAATTTAATCTAACAGGATAAAATTGAAGATTTAAGCAAGCATAAAAGAGAGAAAGGAAAAATCATCTCCAAAAGTGAATTTGACCTTGATAAAGAGCCAAGCAAAAAGACCAAGAAAAAATCGTTGTTTTTAAATAAAAGCAATTGATTTAAGAGTAGATTAAATTGATTCTATTCACAGAATATGATCGTGGTATAGATTATGGCAAATTGAAGTTATCTAATATCCAATTTCTCAACTTTTCCTTGATAAACTACGTAATTCTATTGCGAAAATAAGGTAATTGTGAAATTTCTTTACAGTGCGACCTTAGCAAGATCATACATACCCCTAATGTAGAGGTAATGGTTAAGAAATATTTCAATTGAGAGGAGAATAATTGATAGGAAAGAAAGAAGCATGTACACAATCATAAATCCCATCAATTGTTCGACCAAAACGGCCTCTTCTACGTTGATTTTATCCGCTGATATAAGAATAACGTTGCTCTCCATACGATCCGGACCCTTATACTTTGGATTTAAGCCAACTTTCATAAGTCTGTTATAAATGCCACTTTCTCTGAGGCTATCGATCCTGATTATTCAAAATTTTAAAATTGATTAAAATATGATTCATCAATTAATCAGTAAAACAAAGAGTGACCAACCTCATTAAACTGGCAAAAAAAGTATTTTTAAATCAACAAGGTCATATTCATGAAAGCTAGTGTTAAAAGTATTAAAACTTACACTTTATCTAAAATGCTGGCATAGGATCTATTAAAAGTGATTGCGTTGCTAATTGAGAAGATAGGTTGTGCTGTTTGCGGTGCGATATGAAAGTCTAAATCCTCTTTGAAGTGATCCGACATAAGTTTGTATTTAAACATTTCCAGGTATTCATAGGTGTATACAATGGCAACCTTTCCCTTTCTTACCCCATCAAAGTCAAGAACATCGTTTAAACTGGAATAGCCCGCATCGAACACATCTTT
>JAQIXD010001098.1:0-17639 GCA_034699985.1 Minunthozetes semirufus
ATGAAATAAAATTGTCTTAAACAACATGAGTTATAAGGATTTGAGTCTCAGATTTGTTCTTGCAATTGGCTGCTGAAGATGTCAGGCCCATAGTTTGTCAACATGGCCATGATCAGATCAATGTCAAGCCGATCCAGTATTAAGAGTTCTGCATTGAAAAAATTTCCATAACCAAGACCAATATTTGATCCAGAACATCCTCTTAAATAGCCAGTAGAAATGGAGTCTAAACTCCGCCACAAGAAGTTGCCCTCTAGAGGACCGCTAGTCACTAACCAGAGCACATCTCCTCCCTCTTCTACCAATGGAGGCTCTAGGTAATTCATGCAAGATAATCTTAGTGAAAATTTATTTTATCCAAGGTGATTAGTGATTGCCTAAATAAAGCACGGGCATTTTACCTCCGAAGTCAAATATTGTGAAGGCTATTCTCACCAGTGAGCTAACAGTGATAGTTCCAGTAGTATTTTGAACAAGGGAGAATCTAGATAAATCTGACTCTCGGCCGCAAGTTCCGCCTCCAGTGATGATCCAGCTGAATATATATGGGTGCACCAGTGCAATTTGTGTAGTTGAATACAATTATTGATTGCTCGCCTATAAATTGGAATATTACCCGATTAATTATTTTTTAGCAAGATCACTTACTTTGCTCGATATTTAGAGCCATAAAAATAACTACAATAATTGTTCCTAGCTGACAATATGTCATATTACACATGTTCTTCGATTTAAAGTGCAAGATTATTGAATGAATGTGGACTGTTAAAAATTATCTAGGATATTTGAATTATTTTCATTAAATAGTTCGTGTGACCTAATTTCAATGATTATGAAAAATTGAGTATTCTTTTTAACGATGAAAGTAAAAATTTAACCAAGTTTATGTATAAAACTGTGCTAGATCCCAAACTCTCAACTAATTTTGCAATGCTTAATTAAACTATTCAATTAAATTAAACAATTACTTTATTCTCTTATTAATTAAAGCAGGAACATTTTAGCTAAATGAGCGGTAAATTTATTAGAAATTTATTAAAATAAACTTGGTACAATTAAATTTTATTAAGAAACTGTGTAACCAGTGTTATAATCAAGACATTTAGTATTTGCTCGTTTTCTGACGAGGTCGGCGCCGTAGTTCCCTAAAATGCTCAGGATTAAATCAAAGTCAAGCTGATCGAGGATTAAGAGCTCTAAGCGACCGGTAATCACATAATCAGTGCCAATATTTGATGCAGCACATACTCTTAAATTTTCCACAGAAATCGCTTCCAACCTCCGCCACACGAAGTTGCCCTCTAGCGGACCGCCAGTTACTAACCAAAGCACATCTCCTCCTCTGCCCAAAATTGGGCCCTCTAAGTAAATTAAGCAAGATAATATCGTTTATCATTATCATTATCACGTTTATAATTAGTGATAAGCAAGGACATTTTTACCTCCAATGTTGATAAACGTGAAGGCTATTCTCACCATTGTGTTGACAGTGATAGTTCCATTTGTATTTTGAGCAAGGGAGTATAAAGATAAGCTAGAGTTTCTGCCGCAGATACCACCTGCGGTAATGTGAAACCTGAATGTATATGGGTATTTGCCCGTGCAATTTGTCGAGTCATATACAGCTACTGTCTGATCACCTATAAATTGAAATATTATCTGGCTAATTACTTTTCAACAAGATTACTTACTTTGCTCAATATTTAGAGCTATTAAAATAAGTAATATAATTTTTTCTATCTGACAAATGGCCATATTACAAATGTTCTTTGATTTAACATGCAAAATTGTTCGATATAAGAGTAATTTCTTCTAGGTGAATGACAGGCAAATTAATTCAATGAATTAAATTATCAAGCAATTAAATACAAATTAAAGTGGCCTATTTATTTATTTATTTATTTTGAATACAAATTAATTGAAATGTTGAAAATATGCTGACTGTGCTAATTGTTCTAGAAACAAGATAAGTATAAATAGAGTTACCGCCTTGATTCAATATGACAAATGGCCATGTTACAAATGTTCTTTGATTAAACACGCAAAATTGTTCGAGGCTAATTTAAATGGATATAGATTCTTAAAAACTATCTAGGACATTGGAATAATTCTCATTAAATGTGACCTGATTTCAATGATTACAAAAAATTAGTATTTTATTTAACTAGGAAAGTGAAAATTTAACTTGATATCTATAAAACTGTGCTTGGATTCGAAACTATCAATCAATTTTGCACTGATTAGTTAAACGATTTATTCTCTTATTAATAAATGACCAAGTTCATTTCAGGTCAGACAGAATTGAAAACATTGAAAGTTGGAACAAATAAAATTAAATAAAAGGTCATCTTTAAGGATGAAAATCAACTTGATAACACTAAGAAGAATGAGCAACATTTATTTCTATCATGGTACAAGATAACCATTGTAGGTATTTTCACAAATGGTATGAGCTCGCTTTTTGAAATCCTCAAAAAGGTTGTTTGATGAGATGAGCAAATTAACATCTATCTCATCAATTATTAGAAGTTGACCATAATCAGATACCAAGTAAGATTGACCCAATTGAGACCCAGAGCAAAGTTTTAAATGATCATCGTTATTGCGACCGTAACGGCGCCATATAAAATTGCCTTCCAGTGGACCACTTGTTACAAAAAGAAATAGATCTTCTTGGGAATCGAAACCATCTTGTTGTTAGAGAATAAAATAATTAAGCATGATAGTTAATGCAAATTTTCAAAATTTTATTCACTGGAAATTAATCTTACCATTTTTTGAAAGAAAATCAAGTAGTAATAATGAATTGACTGATTTATTTTGCTCATTCGTCTGTGCTAGGTAAAAAGCTGGGCTGGCGAATCCACCTCTCCCACAAATACCAGGTCCGTACGCGATCTCAGTAAAATTATCTTGAAACTTACCAGTGCAATTTTTGTAATTATATATAGCAATTATTTGATCAGCTACAGATTATAAAAATTATTATCAAGATAATTTGTTTTTCTCAGCTAATTAACTTACAAAACCCGGTGTATATTATGAAGAATATAAAAGTAATTTCTACTAGGTGAATAACATGCATATTAATTCAATAAAATAAATTATCAAGCGTATTTTAAAATTAACTCATTTTTATATAAACTAAAATGACCTATTTATTTATTTTTTTTTTTGAATGGTAAAAATATGCTTATTGTGTTAAGTGTTGAAGGCTTTAATAAAGTACACACCAAGTGTAAATAACATTATAATTTAGAATTACTCGTTTTCAACTTTATATTAGACAAAATAGTACCAGGTTTGAAACTGTAAATTATTCAAACCGTATTTATTTTCATGACTTGAATCTTTTGAAATTAGTTTCAGTAACCTAACATTACTATTATTGTAAAGTTGCACCTGCTCAAAATAGGTGTTAATTTGGTTACCGAATAAATGGATTTGTTCCAGTAAATTATTGATAACCATGCTCATTTAGAGTTTGCCAATCCTTATAAGAGAACACAAGACAATAAGCCAAAACAAAAGATAGTAATGATTAGGTTATTTTTTAGTTTAGTTAATCGAGATTATTTGATCATCTACATTTTTATTTAATAATTTGTTAACTTTCTTCAATAATTAGCTATTAAAATATATTGATTCTAGAATATTAAACTTTTAAAAGTTACATAATCTTGCAATAATTCAAGTATAGAATTCTTTACTACATCTACAATAAACAAGTACAAATATTTTTAATCACATTTTAATGATTATAATTAGCACAAACAATAACCTTGTTAACTAATAATAACTTATCAATAAAAGAAAGATATCGATTAATTCAAAGAAAACCTATTTTTAATAAATATTTTTCATTTTTATTTTATCATAAAAACATGATGTTTTCAACCAAGTTCAATTAGTTTTGTTAAAATATTATTGTTTTTGAACATCTAAATTAACTCTTAAAATAGAAACAAGATAAATATAAATAGAGCTACCGCCTAAATTCTAAAAACAATCTAGAAAACTCCTAATTCGAAAGGGAATAAAATGAACATGGATATTTCAGACTATAAGAGAAACTGTTATAATATTAGTATAAACGATAAATATGTGGAACAATGGGTTAATGAAGGAACAACTGATACAATCTTGAATATAATGATTTATCACTACTTTCCAAATCTGATATTCACCCAGTACAATCAAACACATTATCAATGGTGTGGACCACTGCTTCAAATACTTGAATATTTTGGCAAATTTTCAAAGATCAGGTAAACTTCAAATTATGAACTTTAATTATTAATTATGAATATTAATTTTTTACCATGATAGAATTCGGTTAATGCCATACAGACACGGGGCAGAAAATATGGATGATATCGATTATCCAGATATTACTTTCGGTAAATTCTTTGCGTATCAATTGAATGAGTTTATCGAGAATGGAATGATTGGAGAAATTGCTGGGATCTCAACATTTATAAGCTATAGTCGTTTGGAACATCGAGTCCATTCTTTTCGCTTACAATGAAGAGTTCAATAAACCAGACACTTTCAGACCAATTTGATTTAGTGTAAATAAAACTTTAACCTTGTTAAGAATTCTTACTTCAAGTTTTATTTGTTGCAGGATTAAAATTCTGAGAGAAAGTGGAATTTATGATAAAGAATTCGAGATGACTCTCAATCCGAATAATACCTGGCAAAGTAACAAAGATTATTCTGAGAAGAATAGAGCGCCTGAATTTTCCGACATATCTGTTGAGCAATTGAAGGGAATACTTATCGTCTATTTGTTGTTTATCACGAGTACCATGCTCCTATTCATTTTGGAATTTTCAAAACTAATCAAAAGAAAAAATCAATCACTGTTCAAATCAAGACAAAGAAAGGCACCTGCCTTCAAATATAAATACTCAGTTCAAATTGATCAGCAAATAGGAGTAGTCAATAAAAGACAATCCATGCCAATTATTTCACTGTATAAGAGTTCAGGAAGAAGAGAAACTAGATCAAATTCTTACGTATAATTAAAAAGAATTAAACTATTTTTGAGTTAAAGCTTACAATAAAAGTCAATTTTGATAATTTGTAACAAAACTATTGTATCAAGAACAAATAGATTAATTTCCTTGATTAAATATGACTTTTATTCTTTGAGTTTCTATTAATACGATAATAATTCATAGACAATAGAAATTCTGGAGAAGTTTAACAATTTTACTGGTATATAATCATTTTTAATGATTATGATTAGAAAAAATATCTTGATAATTTAAAACCAATTAATAGAGAAATGTTGTAATAGTTGAATCAATAATCGATAATAATTAAACTAAAATGAAACAAGACAAAAAAAAACTTGAACAGACGAGAAAATTTTCCTTTTACATCTATACAGGGACAATTTCAAATTGACATTCTAAACTATTTTTGTTATTAGATTCTGTTAAAATAGATTAAAGCTTCCTTGTTAATATTGATTGAACTGGTAACAGCTAAGAAATAATTGAATTAATGAATCGATAAAACCGAGCAATTCTGACTAATTTAAATTAACAAGATAGTTAATTTTCAAATTTAAGGGGAACATACTATATTTGAATCTGATCATGGCTTTTGAATATTCATACGGAAGTAATTGTTACAACTTAAGTGATTCCGATGAATACGTGAAGGAATGGGCGAATAATAATTCATCACAAATTATTCAAGTGGCAATGTTTCCTTATATTCCACACATTGAATATACCTCTTTAAACGACACTTATTACAAATGGTGTGGTCCTCTTCTCATGATTCTTGAATACCTATCTAAATTCACCAAGAAAAGGTAAATTTTTTTGGAAAAGTTCAGTTTTTACTCTCAATAATTGATCAAGAATATTTATTATTTTAAAGAATCAGATTGTGGAGAATGAAAGCCATAAATGAATTTATTGAAGAAATTTTCGATAAAGGAATTGAGGCGATGCCACACATTGGCCTTGGTACTCTTTTCCCATTTCATTACCATAGGTTTTTAATTGAGAATAATGTGGAAGGATTTGCACGATTATCAACAGTTATAAGTTACAGTGAATTGGGTCTGATTATGGCTAGAATAAGAATAGGTAATTTTATTTCATAATTAAATTTAGATTAACCTAGTGATAAAATCTACTCTTGTTCAATATGAAAGGTGAGGATTCGATGTTCAAACAGTTTGAATGCTTTGAACCGGAGGTCTATTACGGGATAATCCTCTCAATAATTGTCGTCTCATTTGTTACGAGTCTTTACAAGAAGTCATTGAAGACATTCTTCATTACATTTTGGTCATACCTTTCAGTAATTCTCTCCGATTGTTACTCAATGAAAATGAAGGGTAAATACGACAGACTATTTGCTGGGTTATGGCTAATATCCTGCACAGTTTTATTGTCGGCATTTTCTGGTCAATTAAGAGAATCAATGATCAAACCAAAGCCCATTCATCAGATCGACTCCTGGGAAGACTTATATGAGTGGAAAGATATGAAAATCCAATCATTTACCCTTGGTGAAATTAAAACATTTTGCGATAATCATCCTGGTCATAAATATTCCAAAGAATTCAGTGACCGTTTAATAATGAAGGACCCGCACAATTTATTAAATGAGCTAGATTATGCAAGTTTAATAAATGGAACAAATGCTATCTCATTTTCTCTGCATTCAATGAATTTGATAAAAATGAAAATTTCCAAAAATTACCAAGATTCTCTCAATTATCACATTTCTCAGCCAGAAGGTAAAGCCAACCCATTTTTCTCCCTTCTCAACAAGGTATATTTTCCTGAAGATCTTGCCAATAAATTCGACCAGGTGTAAGTAACATTCATTTAATTTATTCGCCTAATATTTTCTCCCATAAATTACAGGGTGAAAATCTTAAGGGAGAGTTCAGTTTATGACAAGGAGTTTGAAAGGACGTCTTCTGTTCTGAAAGTGGGACACAATATTGGGGACAATCAGAACTATATCCCAAAATTCGAGGACATTTCAATACAACACATAAAAGGATTATTTAATTTATACATTCCTTTCAGTATAACATCACTTGTTATTCTAATTATTGAAGTAATCATGGTCAAACGTCAAATAATCAGACAATATTTTAACCATTCAAGAAACAGAGTCTTATTCTTAAATATAGTTACAAATGATTTAACATAAATTCAAAAGAGTTTTGTAAGAATATTTATGGTCAGGTAGATAATCGCAGAACATTTTCATTTCACTAAGTTCAAATATTTAATGTCATCTGTAAATCATCTATTTAGTTTCGAAAATATTACATTATTAATCATGTTAATTAAAAACTTATTTACATTAAATGATAAAAACTTCAATTGTGAAAGAGTCTCATCACTAATTGTAACGCTGTTTATATCGAGGACCCAATTACTGATTTGTTCCATCAATTCTTTACAATCGGGTCTTTCCTGTGGATTTTCCGAAAGCATTCTTCCAATTATTCCAAATATTTCTCTGCATTCTTTGACCAAGTTCATATTCGAGTAATCGATGAAATATTTATCACTAAAAGAGGTTTAATAAAATTTAGAATATTTTATAGATAATTGAGATTCAAAGACAACTCACATTCCTTCTCCTATTCTTATAGTTTTGATGCTATCCTTAAAATCAAAGAGTTTTGTTGCAATTACTCCCAGACTATAGATATCACACTTCAAGTCGTACTGACATCTAATAGCCTTTGAATCCGAGTTATCAGAATCAAAAACTTCTGGAGCCATATATCTAAGTGTTCCAACTCTTCGACTATTATTTGATTCTTCAAATACTTTTGCTAAACCAAAGTCACATAACTTCAAGAATCTGCTATTAATTGCATCAGATATGAGAACATTCTCTGGTTTAAAGTCTCGATAAAAGATAGGCTGCGGTTTGAATGAATGCAAATGATTCAGACATTCAATCAATTCTATGAAGAGTTTTCTTCTCATAAAATATTCAATTGTTTTGAATCTTTCACCAAATATTTCATTAATTGATTCCATAAAAGTCTTTAGATTTTGTGAACACAACTCCATCTGAATGTAGACATAAGTTACTAGAGTTCTATCTATTATCTTCTGCTCAGTCCATGAGTTGATGTAATTCACGACAAATTCTGGACTCAATTTTGACATAATTTGAATTTCACTCATTATTTCCATTAAGTCACCTGAGATATAATCATTTAATTAAATGTATTAGGATAGTTTAAATCTTACCTTTTGCAACTATCTTTTTCACTGCAAACCATTCATTACTCACAATGTGTTTTGCTTTGAATACTTTTCCAAAACCACCCTTTCCTATGAGTTTGTCTTTAGAGAAAGATTTATCGTAATTCTTGTCGTAAATATTTTCAGGCGTTTTAACCAAATGATCTTTCTTTGAATTTTTACAATATTCTGAGTTTTCTTTAATTTGATGTCTCATTAAATATCCATCACTTGATCTATGAATTGTTCCGAAAATAAATTGCTCCTTGAACAAATAATATTCATAGAAATTTGTGAAAATAGTTCTTTCTGTAGTTATTGTGTCTCTAAAATGATCGAATAAGAACTCGAAAATTCCGTCTATCTTTTCTACAATAATTACATGATTTTCATCAGTTGAGTTTATATCTCTATTAGAAATATCAATTATTCCACTCAATATGAATTTTTCTTTCCAATCATCATCATATATTTTAAATACTCCATTTGTTGATAATACAGCCAAATAACTGCGAAAACCTTCGATGTAAATTATTTTCCAAACATTTTCATTTGTTTCTTCATTTAAATTATTATTAAATACACGATTATTATGACATTTAGGAATTGACCAAAAGTAAATATTTCCATCAGTTGGCATAGCAATCGAATTTGAACATTTACAATCATAATATTCAAATTTCTTATAATCCTCCAAATTAAAACTAATAGGTGTCCCAATTCTTTGATTCAATTCAATAAAATCTTCTTCAATGCGACCCTTTTTATATACCAAACCATTCGAAGAGAGGGCGAAGACATTACTTTCATTGCAGCGAATATCAATAATATTCATGTGAACCAAGGATATTATTTTCTCAGGCTTGAAGAAAGAAACATCTTTCTTGCCCAACAGACGAAAACGACCCCACTCAAATATTTCATTTTTATCATTCCTGGCGAACATAAACTGATATCCTTCGAAAAACTCTTCGATATTCTCATCACACAATTCCTTTATTAAAGAGTATTCAGTGACTCTCTTGTTATGACCCAAACCCAAACATCCATCAATATTACCACCGATTCCATAGACTTTGTTGTCATTCATCACAAAAATGGCCGAATAATCATCTGAAGTATATCTTTCAATTTAATGATAATATTTGACATTTGGATCAATGTTTTGCAAAAATTTGAAAATTTGAAAATTATTTCCGTCCGAACTCTTGATTGAATTAAGAGAATATTTTTCATTAAATTCTTCGTTGTTTTTATAAATAGTTTTTAATGATTTGTATAATAAAAACGGGTTTTCTTTGATTCCAATATTTGTAACACAAATCGCATTATTTATTATATGAATTGTTTTATAAGTCAATTGCTTTTCACATAAGAAATAATCAAATAATTTATTATACTTCACATTTATTTTGCACTTTTTGTCCAAATCATCGAATAATTCAATTCCTTCTTTCGTTGAAAAGTATATACAATCTGTACTAAACACACAATCATTAAAATATTTCGAATACACTTGGTAAAAAGTATTATTTAAATCAATTTTCAATTCGAAGTCATTATATCCATCACTTATATAAACATTATTATCAATACTCAATAAAACTGATTTCTTATAAAAGCAAAGAATAGATTTTATTCTCTCCTGTAGTCCATAATTTGAGTCCATTAAAATGGGAAAGACGTTTGTGTTGTTATTTATAATGTATTTAAAACTCCATTTATAGACTAATCCTATTTCAGAAAGAGCCAGTAAAAAGTTATAACCAATTGATATATCGATAATGTTTTTATTGTCGAAGAAATCTATTTTCTTGGGCTTAAGATATTTGCCGCCAGTAATTATTTCACCAAAATAATGGGCTGCACATCCATATATTCTATTATCCACTGTTTTAACAAACATAACATTGAGGTAATATTCATCACATAAGTAAAACTCTTGGATATTTTGCCCACAAAACTCATTAATTAATTTATAATTAATATTCAAATTAATTTTGTCATAATTATATCCACACAATTTTATCATTCCTTTTCCCACAGCATATACTTTCTCATCATCAGTAACACAAATTGCAAGATCAGATTTGCGAACATAAATTGTTTTGATAACTAATTTGATATTTTCGGGCAAAGAATGAAAAATTCTGAATTCATCGATAATTGTCGACATTTTCAACACTTATTTAATACTTTTAATGAATTGAAAATAAATAAACAAAATCAGTGATCAGTGGATTGAAAGCGTATTTATCTCTATTTCTTTGGTTATTATCTCTTTTCTTACTTTGGATCAAACCATTGAGACAATAGGTATGGGCTACTTTCAAGAGAGTAAAAAGTTAATATAATCTTGAGTAAATTATGCCAGACATTACTTTCCAAGTTTATTGAAATTTTTCTTAAATGTTTTTCTATCTTCTTTTATAATTATAGTAATTGATAGAAAAGTACTTTGTCAATTATCTATTTCAAAATACCAGACTCTTTTTTTCAAGGCTATAACTAGAATTAAGATAAGTCTGAAAACAGGCAGATTAATTAATGAGCATGTACATTCACTGTTTCATATTGATTATGAATATTAAAACAACAACATTGATAATTTAAAACCAATAAATAAGTAAATTACATTTTAGCTTATTGATCAATCTAGATTTTACAGTAAATATTTATCAATTGTTTTCAAAACATGTTTTTAATTTATCTTGTTTTGAAAATATTCAAAAAACTAAATATATTTGTTGTTTATCATGTTAAAACTACAGGTATAAAAAAATAAACAGAAGTTATGCAAAAATATCAGAATCTTTTAAATTCTGAAAACAATCAGTTTGATTCGAAAGTGAAAGTATCATGGACATTTCCCAATTCAAAAAGAATTGCTATAATCTGAGTGAAAGCGATCAATATGTTGAACAATGGGTGAATGAAGACTCAACCGAAACAATTGTTACTTTTACCGCATATCCCGTTTTTCCACATACAATATTCACCATGTTCAATCAAACACATTACCAATGGTGTGGACCGATGTTGAAAATTGCCGAATATTTCGCTAAATTCTCAAAGACCAGGTCTAAATTAATATTTTTTTTAATTCAAAATTTTCACCATGATAATTTACTAGAGTCCGATTATTGCCGCTTCGATCGACGGAATATTATATGAGTCAATTGAATGAGAAAGGTATTATTGACCTCCCAGATATTGCTCTTGGTCAGTTCTTTGCATCTCATTACCTGCGTATCAATAATATAATGGGAGAGTGGACTAGAATTTCCACTTTCATGGGTTATTCAGAAGTCGGAAGAATCTTAGCTAAGACTAAGACAGGTAAAACTGGCTAAAAATGTTGGATAAGTTTTAAGCATGATCAATTTTCAGGTGAAGTTTCATTGCTTAAACAATTTGAATGTTTTGAACGGGAAGTCTATTACGGAATAATTGTCTCAATAATTGTGATCTCATTTGTTACGAGTCTTTACAAGAAGTCTTTGAAGTCATTCTTCACTACATTTTGGTCATACATTTGCGTAATTCTCTCCGATTATTACACAATAAACGTATCGACAAAATTTGATAGATTAATGACAATAACCTGGCTATTATCGTGCACTGTATTATTGGCCGCTTTTTCCGGTCAATTAAGAGACTCAATGATTAAACCAAAACCTATTCATCGGATCGACTCCTGGGAAGACTTACATCAATGGAAAGACTTAACGATACAAACATTCAATTTATCGGTCATCAAGTTATTCACCGAAACGTTTCCTGATCATCAACTTTCACACGACTTCACTAAGCGTATGGTTTTATTTGACCAAGAACGATTTTGGGAGTACGATAAACAAGGTCTTAAAGAAGGAAGAGTTGCTTTATCTCTCTCCTATCATATTCTGGAAATTATTCGGAGACAAATATCAGACAACTTTGAAGACTCTTTGAATTATCATATCTCCAATTCTGGCCAAAATTTGCGGCCATTTTTTGCGTTGATTAACAAGATGACTTTCAATGAAACTCTTGCAAATAAATTTGACGAATTGTAAGTATTAATTTTCTTAAGACTATCTTGGTGATTAATTGGTGAATTACAGGATTGAATTTCTTCGGGAAAATGGAATACTAGATGAGATGTTTCATATTAATCTTGGCCAATATAATAACGGACATCACATAGAGGAAACCCATTTAAACGCCGCAGAATTCAGCAAGATCTTATTGGAACAATTGAAAGGAATATTCATTATTTATCTCTTATTTATTGCAAGTTCATTCATACTTTTCGCACTGGAATTCACCAAATTATTTAAAAGACGAAATGAGAGTACCTTTAATTCAAGTCAAAGAAGAATTCCTGCGCTGCGATACAGATATTCAATTCAGTTTGAAGAAGCAAGCACAATTATGACAGATAAAACGCGCTCAATGTCATTAGTAGTCCAGCAAAATACCAAGATCCAAAAGGAGAAACGATCAATGTCATATGCATAATATGGAGACAGATAAAATAATCAATATTTTCAAATGTTTTTCAATAAAGTCATTTTGGAAAATTACAACACCAATTAAAATTGTATTTTGATCAGATAATTATTTAATTAATCTAGAATTGATCTTGCTGTATTGAAAATAGAAAGTTTTTATTGTGGAAATTCACCACAATTAGCCTTTTTATTAATCGAATTTCAATTATTCAATAAAGATATTCTGGAGAATAACATGAAAAATTATATTGATCACAAGTCAACTACATGTACATGTACTTAATAAATTGATCAACTTGGTAGTACCTAAAACTTCCTTGATAATATTTTCTGAATTGGCAACAGAATGAACTAGCAGAAAATTGGTTAAAAATCCATTTAAAAAGAGAAATTCTGAATTAATTTGACAAGGTATTTTGGAATTTTAACCGGATTGGAAAGAACATCTCTCAAGGGCACTATGAGTATTGATTATGCATTCGGAAGTAATTGTTATAATTTAAGTGATTCCGATGAATTTGTGAAAGAGTGGGCAAATAATAATTCATCTCAAATTATTCAAGCAGCCATGTTTCCTTATAGTCCTCATATTAAATATACCATGTTTAACGAGACATTTTATCAATGGTGTGGACCACTACTTTTGATTCTTGAATATTTCGCTAAATTCACCAATACCAAGTATGTTTAGTTAAAATCAATTTAGACAATTTAAACTCTATAAATAATAAAGGCAAATCTATTTTTAAGAATTCAGCTATGGCCACTGAGAACGGTAAACGAATATATTAAAAATGCAATTGAGAAAGGCGAAGAAGGATTGCCACATATTGGCCTTGGTACTCTTTTTCCATTCCATTATGGTTTAATATTAGAGAATAATTTCGAAGAGATTTTCCGTTTATCGACATTTATTAGCTATAGTTCATTGGGACAGGTCATGGCTAGAATTAGATTTGGTAATTTTAGTTTTAAAAAATATTAATCAATTGACCATGTTTAAATCATAGGTGAAGATTCACTTTTCAAACAATTTGAATGTTTTGAAAGGGAAGTCTATTACGGGATAATTGTCTCAATAATTGGGATCTCATTTGTTACGAGTCTTTACAAGAAGACATTGAAGTCATTTTTCACTACATTTTGGTCATACCTTTCGGTAATTCTCTCCGATTATTACTCAATCAAAATGAAGGACAAATATGACAGACTATTTGCTGGGTTATGGCTAATATCCTGCACTGTCTTATTATCGTCATTTTCAGGACAACTGAGAGATTCAGAGATAAAACCAAAACCTATTCTTCGGATCGACTCCTGGCAGGACTTATATGAGTGGAAAGATATGGAAATTCAGACAATTGAACTAGGTGAAATTAAAATGTTTTCCGACAATTTTCCTGATCACGAATTTTCAAAAGAATTCAGTAAAAGATACCGAATGTTAGATCAACTCAATTTAATAAATGAACTTGATATTGGGAGCATACAAGAAGGAAGAAGTGCAATTTCCTTACCACTTCCAACTATGAAAATGATAAAAATTCAAATTTCCAAGAACTATGAAGATTCTCTGAAATATCACATCTCTCATCCTGATGGAAGATCGGCGCCATTTTTCTCAATGTTAAACAAAGTACTTTTGAGTGAATATCTTGCTAACAAATTTGATCTAGTGTAAGTAATTTATCAATAATTAAATCATAATATTAATTAGTGCTTTGTTCCAGAGTAAAAATTTTAAGGGAGAGTTCCATTTATGACAAAGAGTTTGAAAGAACAATTACTCGGTTAAAAAGGGGACAGAATATCGGGGACAGTCAGAATTCTGAGTCAAAATTCGATGAGATCTCAATTCAACACACAAAAGGAGTTTTCGCTTTTTATTCGCTTTTCATTTTAATTTGTCTTTTTGTTTTCACCATGGAGAAATTCTACATTTTCAAAAATACAATTAAATTTCAGAGAAAAAGGAAAACAAAAATAACATCAAATTAAATAATCCATAAATGTAACATGCCCATTTTTGAAAATAACAGCACACAATTACAAAACGATTTGTTATTTCTAATAATTATTTATTCAGAGGAAAAGTCCAGGTTGTATTAACCTGATTAAATTAATCTGATCTGAATTAAAATTCACACCCAGTTTGATAGATATACTAAAATAATCGGGAATCTGAAAAAATAGAAAATTTAATATATATATATATATATTAGGTTAAAATTCTAGCATTTTTCAACGAATTAAAAGTTTTTTTATCAAGGTGAAAATGAGTATTGAATATTCATTCGGAAATAATTGTTACACATTAAGAGATTCCGATGAATATGTGCAGGAATGGGCGAATAATAATAATAATAATTCATCGCAAATTATAAAAGTAGCCATGTTCCCATATAATCCACATATTCAATATACTCTTCTAAATGACACGGACTACAAATGGTGTGGTCCTCTTTTAATGATTATGGAATATTTCGCTCAATTCACCAAGACAAAGTAAATTTTAAATAAAATCCAGGCATTTTTGCTTTCAATAATTTATCAGATTATTCTTTCTCATAGAATTAATTTGATGAGGATGAAAGAGATAAGTGAGCATATAGAATTTGGGTTAGAAAAGGGAAGAAAGGCGATGCCTCACATTGGCCTTGGTAGTGTATTTGCATTTCATTACGATAAGTTTTTTGTGGAAACTGGTTTGGAAAAACTCGTCCGATTATCCACATTCATAAACTATAGTGATTTGGGCTTAATTATGGCTAAAATTAGATATGGTACTTTTTATACTTTAATAATTTTGATAAAACCTTGTTTAATTTACAGGCAAAGATTCGCTGTTCAAACAGTTTGAATGTTTGGAACCGGAAGTCTATTACGGGATAATTGTCTCAATAATTGGGATTTCATTTGTTACGAGTCTTTACAAGAAGACATTGAAGTCATTTTTCACTACTTTTTGGTCATACCTTTCGGTAATTCTCTCCGATTATTACTCAATCAAAATGAACAACAGATATGACAGACTATTTGCTGGGTAATGGCTAATGACGTGCACAGTCTTATTGTCTGCATTTTCAGGACAATTAAGAGATTCAGAGCTAAAGTCAAAACCAATTCTGCGGATCGACTCCTGGGAAGACTTATATGAGTGGAAAGATATCGATATTCAAACAATAAAACTTGGTGAAATTCAAATGTTCTGCGATGCCGTTCCTGATCACAAATATTCAAAAAGCTTCAGTAACCGACTTTTATTGAAGGATCATGATAATATAACAAATGAGCTAGATTATGGAAGTTTACTAGATGGAACAAGCGCAATTTCCCTACCATTGCATTCAATAAAAATGTAATAAAAATGATAATTTCCAAGAATTATGAAGATTCTCGTAATTATCACATCTCTCAGTCGGGAGGAAAATCGACCCCATTTTTTTCGATTTTTAACAAGGCACTTTTGTCTGATGATCTTGCCGATAAATTTGACCTAGTGTGATATTGATTTCAAAATTCATTTAATTTATCAACATTATTTTTCCCTTCACATTACAGGGTGAAGATTTTAAGAGAGAGTTCAATTTACGACAAAGAATTTGAAAGAACAGTTACTCGGCTGAAAGGGATAAAGAATATCGGGAACAGTCTTAAGAGTCAATCCCCACAATTCCAAGACATCTCAATTCAACACACAGAAGGAGTTTACTCGATTTCAATATTAATTTCAATTTTTGTTTTAAGCATGGAGAAATTCCGCATTTTCCATAATACTCTCAGATATTTTCATAAAATTGAAGAAAGAATAGATTAGCAAGGACACACCATAATCAATATCTTTTAATCTGACACATTATTTTCAAGGAAGCATTATTAAAGAAGAAAAATGACATTTATTTCAATCAAATTGAATAGTTTGTAATGTATCATGCCAATTTTAGAAAATAAAAAGACAATTACAAAGAGATTTGTTATTGGTAAAAATATGATTAGTTATTTATTCAAAAGGAAAGTCCCAGTTTTATTAAATTAATCTTGACTAATCGAAAATAGGTTTAATTCCTTATAAATCCACACCCAGATAGATGTAGAAAAGTGATCAAGTAATTAAATGAGCATAACAATTCTTCACAAAGAATTTCTAAAATAATTTAACAAATTTTTCCAACCAATTAAAGAATAATTTTTTATCAAGGTCTTAATGAGTATAGAATATTCATTCGGAAATAATTGTTACAATTTGAGTGATTCGGATGAGTTTGTCAGTGAATGGGCGAATGACAATTCATCTCAAATAATTAGAGTTGCAATTTATCCCTACAGCCCTCACGTGAAATTCACCTTGCTTAACGACACATTTTATCAATGGTGTGGACCACTACTTATGATTATTGAATATTTCTCTAAATTCACCAAGAACAAGTATAAATCTATAAATTAATTCGAATATCATGATAATTTTCTTTCAATAGAGTGATATTATGGCCACTAAAACCAATAGACAAGGTCTTCAAAGATGTGGTGGATAAAGGAATGGATGGGATGCCCCACATTGGCCTGGGTACTCTTTTTGCATTCCACTATCAAAAGATTTTAGTTGAAAAGGGAATGGATATGTTTTTCCGTTTGTCAACATTTATAAGCTTTAACGCCGTGGGTCAGGTCATGGCTAGAATTAGAATTGGTAAATTTAATGTTAAATTTATCTATCAAACTTGACCTAGTTCAATTCTTAGGTAAGGATTCAGTATTCAAACCGTTTGAATGTTTTGAACGGGAAGTCTATTACGGAATAATTGTCTCAATAATTCTGATCTCATTTGTTACGAGTCTTTACAAGAAGTCATTGAAGACATTCTTCACTACATTTTGGTCATACCTTTCGGTA
>JAQIXD010001099.1:0-17631 GCA_034699985.1 Minunthozetes semirufus
AGTCAACAAGGCCTCCTCTATCGTTTCCACTTAGTTTGGTCTTTGGTATTTTCCTAAACTTTACGATATTCTCCTTTTGAAAAATATTTCCGAAATAATTGAATAATAAATTCCGTTTTCTGTTTATATATTTGGTTATTCTCAGTCTTCTATAGATTTGATTAATAATTGCTATCAATTTTCGTAACAAAATAAACTCTTGCAATAAATATTCGGTCTATGAAAGGATGAGAGACCACAGAATCTCTTAAAATTCAATTTTCTTGAAATGTATTGATTGGCACTATTTTCCTGAAAAATATTGGCTTTAATTCACGAAATACTTTCAACAAAATTGGTTTTCAAACAAAAATAAAACTTTTTAGTTCTTTCAAAACGAATGACAAATAATATTTTTCTGGAAATTAGTTCAAAGAAGAAATGATTTTTTGATTCTATTATTAAATTTAACAAATATTTTATTATTCAATTATAAGAGTCTAGAAATACACTCGAAATTCCAGTCCATTCAAAGCCTGCATTCTTCAACACTTCCATTAAGTAATTGAATTCTTTGTGTCGAAGAAAAATATGAACAAAATTTATAACAAATAATTCAATAAATGAAATGCGAATCAAATAAAGAGAAATAAAAATAAAAGAAAAGGAAATTAATTCGGAATTCATTTAATAAAATTTTTATTGATATTAATGTCTAATAAAAAGTCGTCTCAATGTCTGTCAATTCAATCATTATTTTACTATTCATAAAGAATCTGAGAAAAAATACTTATTTTTAGGAAAGAAAATAATAATAAAATTGAATGAACCGAGAGTTAAATGGATAGTATTTTGTTCAATTGTATTGCGAGATAAAAAAATTGCTTCAAAATTATTAATTCATTTGAGAATAACTTTTGTGAAAATAATAATAATATATTTTATAAAAATTTATTGTTAATCACATCTCATCTCAAGAATAGTAAGAATGAAATATATCTATCATTTAATTGTTTGTTACACTCTTTTGTTGAATATATTGAGACATAATTTATTCATTTCAAACGCAAGAATAAATAAATATATGGGGAAGAGTTCCATATGTGTGTGCCTTCGGCATATTACTGGGCATATTATTGGCCATATCACCATATCGTTGGCCAATATTGGCAATTGAAATAATTAAGTTATTATTATTGTATATTTACCAGGACAATTAAGTTGGCAAACCTATCTAATTTAACATTTATGCTTTAAACTTAATTTAGGATATTTTGCTGCAATTAAATAGAAAAATAAATGAATATCTTGCAAAAATAGCGTTCGTCTAATAATTAGACTCTAATTGATAATGTTAATATTTATCAGCTAATCCAATGAGAAAATCAATAAAATTACAGTCCCTATCAATTAAAAAACAAATAAACTAGGTTAATTCCATTGAAAGCCCATTAAAAGTTACAGATCTTTATTAATAATCACCTAAAAACAACTAGATTATATCTCTTATAAATTTAATGAATGAGAAAGTTTAAATTTGAAAACAATTCGGATCATTGAACTAAATGATAGATCAATTGAAATGATAAACAAAATTAATATTCTATGAAAAATACGATCGATTCTTATCTAATGACAGAATCTTAAATCAAATCAATTATTAATCGAAAAAAAATAAAATATTTAATAATCAGTTAATAATCGATAAAAAAAACTATAATATGAGAGAAATTTGATTGAAAGCCAAACGAATAGTTTCTAACAAATAGTGAAATAAATAAATCAATTCAATGGAATTCATTGACTCTTCTCTTTTGGCAAAAAATAATCTGCAATTCATCGGAAAATTTGTTGTTTTCAATCATAGAAACCGATAAAACAGATAAACAAATCGATAGACAATTATTTCCACTTTTAAACTCTTATCGACTATAGCCAAGGTCTTAAACATGAATAGAGCTCACTCATAAATGAACATGGCAAAAGGAAGTAAACAGAGATGCTTAAATCGAATCAAATACAAATTATATAACAATGTTATACTGTTCTTATATGTGCTTGAAATTGATGTTTGCAACTGTTGTCGAGAATCAATGGCTTTTCTATAATCTAAACGTTCAACAACTTTTCTCTTGGAATAGATGTGTGAGCTGTCAATCAAAGAATTCTCCACCAAAAACAACAAAACAAAATGACGATGAGATAAATGTAGCGACAAAACAGTGGTGTTTAGTGCCAATCATGGGTATGGGTATGTTCTACACAGTACTACACTATCAGGAATTTGTGACAAAAACTCGCCATTCAATGACCCAATTCTGACACAAAGAAGTGGCGAATATAACACGTGATGGTATTGTAAGGAACACCATAAACATAGAGCACCCGATTGTAATTAAGCGCAATAACTGCCAAATAAATTCAGATCATTTGAAAGACTTCATACAGAGATAGAGTTAATATTGAAACTAATATTCTCTATGTATTCACTCCTGTTATGCATTGCGTGTGTATTCGCACGCCTTTTATTACACAACTCTAGAGTTCAATGACTTCTCTCCAAACATATAGTCCTTCTCATAGCACAGACTATTTCACCAAATAGTAGAGTACATCCGCATTGTAAGAGTTATTGACTCGTCTTCTGAGTTGAGTCCAGGGTCAGGAATAGACCAGAAGTTCTAAAATTAAATCTCCTGGATATCCATCATTAAAAGGGTTAATAAATTGAATTGATCACGCAACTAATACTAAACTCTAGAATAAGCATTATGGCTGGCTCTAAATTGAACAAGGTCAATGTACAAATTTCTGTAAATAATCTATAATGATGTCCGTTAATGATAGTCCACCTTGGACACACCTCAGCAAACCTATCATTGAGTGTATGTTCACAACTATTCATCAAATAGAAAATTATATATTACCTTTGTATTCGATATAAAAGCACCATGCTAATGCTGATAATGCTGCTAATGCTTATAATGTTCTTAATGTATTAATCATTTAACACCTGATAATGAAGAATGTCTTTTATATTCGAAATAATAATTAAAAGGATAAAAACGTCGGTTACTCTTCACTCAGAAGAAAATATTGTTCAGTTGTTATGACTACTGTTCCTATTGCACAAACCAATTGGATTCAGTGCTGAGGAAAACATTACTTTATTTATTCACAAAAAGGACAGAATATTCTGTTCCTATTTGTTTGCATTTACTATAAATTTAATGAAAAATATTTCCATTTGACTCCAATTTTATGTTCAATCGATTCATTCAATTCAATCAGAATATTCTCAATAGATATAAATGGTTTTTGTGGTAAAGAAACATATTCTTGGAATTTAAAAGGAAATTCAAAATCAATTTCAATCTCATCGATGTAAAATTGTGGAATAAAAACCAATCCCATGTTTTCGTAGATGAAAAATGTTCTGATTATAGATTACATCACATATTCTTCGCTAACATTTGTGAAAATAAATTTGTTATTTCTTTGTTTTGTTCCCACATTTGAAAAGATATTGAAATCTTTGGGGTTTATGACAAAAATTCAATGCCTTTATTTAACATAAATTTCATGGGATGTGCAGCACTTCCATCTTAATGTTGTATTGAATTGAAAGTAGAGTTAGTCAGATCATGTACTGTTTGCCCAACACTTAAATATATTATAAGAATTTTATTGTATTTCCGAAGATCTGAAGCATTGATATTCAAAAACTTCAGGAATATTATGATATAAAGCAATAAAACAAAAGAGAAATTCTCATTTATTTTCATCGTTAAGGATATTCTTTGCTTTTATTCTGTGCTCTCATTTAAAATTTAATGCATAAGACGTGTGAAGAGATTACTCTTCACTACATTTTTAGGGAAAATATATTTTTCCTAAAATATCGAAAGAATTGCTTAACTCTTATCTTATAATGTGATTCAAACTACAGAATATTCTCTCAAAATTTATTTCTCAAAGAATTTCATAATTAAATCAAAGATTTTCTCTAAAATATTAGAAGAAATATCTATTTATTAAAAACATTATAGAATTTCCATTAAGTAATTGACTGGAATGGAGAGAAAAATTAATATACTTCCCTGAATTTGAATAAATTGTTCATCCTTTTCAAATAAATCATTTTGTAAGCTAATTACTATAATATTGCTACTGAATGTGATGAATCAGTTTTGGATAAAATGAAATTATATTAATCTTTTCACTAAATATTGTATTCAATACATAAAAGAACACAAAATAACAAAATGAAAGAAATAATTAGTTTTGAAATTCAATATATTTTATGATTGTATCTAATCTTCATCTCAATAGAGATTAGGAGGAACGACATCTTCTCTTGAGTTCAATGGTTTCCTTTCATTTCGCAATTTTATTATCTTTGGATCAAAATGAAGACAATTGTCTCCGACGGGGAAAACATTGCGACAAAACCGTTATAATGAAAATTCCTTTTCCCAGATCTGATGTTTTATTAAAGAAAGGGAGTACTGGACAGGCCTTTAATCAAAAAGACTGGTTCAGGAAATTAATTGAATTCTTTAGTAATTGATTAAAACAAACTAAACATACATTTCTATAGTAATTGGAGTTTTCAAAGATAACCAGGTATTTATGTTTTTCATTTCGATATAAACCTTTTTTTTGCGACTAATCTTTCATTAGTTTTATTTGTTTTTAGATAACAAATGACTGTTTCGATGAATATTTGAAATACTCATTAAATCCTTTGATTCAGAGCTTATTCTGATCTCGACCTGATATTAATGGTATCAATGGTTATGAGTAGAAACTGTGTGTGAAATGAATAATCAATTTTCAAGAATCCTGAAGGTTCTGTTGGCGTAAATGAATAGGAATATTATCAATCAACTATTATCAGGAAAACCTTTAATACTTCCGGTTTTTGTGTTATTTATTATTATTAATGTTATATTTATAAACGAAATGCAAATAAAATTCAATAATAAATAGTATTTCATTGAAATGAAGTTTAATCATAAAGAGAATTATCATTTTTTATGGCAACTCATGAGTTGTATTGAAAATGTGTTTCTTTGAGTAAAGCGTTTCCAGGAATTGACAGAAATTTTGAGCTCAAGAATAATGTATTTTTCAATAACAAAATGTTTGAATAACTTTTTATGGGAATTCATAACAAAAAAGTATAATATTTTTACTGAAATGTGAAAGTATTGTAAAGAATTGTGGAATAAAACTTACATTTTTTCCCAAAGAAGAAATTCCTCTTCAGATTGTTATGGGGGTTTGAGAAGAATTTCTGCGATATTTTCTTCTTCGGTGAGAAAAAGTTCAAAAGATTCAAAAGTCAGTTATTAATTAATTTCACAGAAATAATGAAAACCAAATCCGAAAGTTTTCTCTTCTTTTGCTGAGAAAATAATTAATGAATTTCTTCGAAAATTGTCTCACATTTGACAAAAACTTATGATTTATACAAAAGACTTAATAATAATAATAAACGGTTTGGAAGTCAAGAATATTCTTGAAGTGAGAGTTGAGTCGATTTTTGCAGAAAAGTGAGACTCAATTAAATGTAAACGACTTTGAGTTCAAAATCCTGTGACCGAACCGACGGAAACAAAACCAAAAATTATTATCCAATCCTTTATTCAAAAAATATTCAAACAAAAAGTTATTTGACTGATGAGAGAGAGTCGTCTCATCGGTAATGAATGTAATGAACACTACGGAGTGAATGACTCAAATGAAGTGCAATTGACTCTAAAGCCAACACAAAACCAACCACTCCTTCAAAATACAAGAATATATTTGTCTCTGACTCTCCTGTGTAGAGGTTTTTTCATTTAACTCATACACTGTTTTTACAGATTCTTTATTCTTGTTATGTTATAAAGTGATGTAACGAAGAGTATAACTAAATATCACATAGAATTCCTCTGCAACTGCCTGTCCATAGGAGAGCATAACTGTGCGCTGTGAGAGTGCACTCCCAGTAAACTCAGAAATTGATTGTGATTTAGGCAGAGAACAAGTTCACAATGAGATGGCACTGGAGATGAGCACAGAATCGAATTTGATAAAAGTAGTCAGTGCTTACGTTCTTAAGTTACTAGGAGTCGAAATAAACTACCTTGATAATGGGTATTTGTGCCCATTATGAACTTTCGTGTCAGTGTCGAATGATTAATTTGTTTATCAAGGACAAAATTCCTGGTGATTTAGTATAAATAAGATAGTATCCAGGCAATCTACTGTATCGAATTAAATAGTTCATTAACATTGTGGTCAAAGTTCTAGATTTTAACGTATTTTATGTTTAGTCTAATAATAATTTTCTGTATTAAAGTTCAGTTCAAAAATAATTTGGTATTTGTTTACAGTTTAAAAGTCTGTCTGAAGTTTAATTGCAGTGAAAACTGCAAACACTATTAATTAATCCTTATTCAAGATTATCTGGAAATTTCATCAGTAAAGCTATTGATTTATAATAAGGTCATTGATTATTATAATCACTTTAAAATTGTGTGTACACTGTACAAGATCATTAAGTGATTATTATTTGCGAAACAATCATCAAATCAATTATAACTGAGTCTTCTCTTCAAAAAAGTTGAAATCAAAAGTATTTCTCAATTAATTTGTTAATCAATTTTTAATATCAAAAGTCCAGTCATTAGACAATTAGATGAATGAAAATTTTGAATCAAAAATCAACAAAATAGTAATAATTTGAGTCAACCATCAAGTTTTGAACCAATAAAGTGAACAAAACTAATGTTTTGATTGGATTTTAATTAAAAACAGTTTTAATGAAACGATTGATAAAAAAGTTTTGATTTTTACCGAAAAAAATGATTTTATTTTTATTTAATATATTTCTGTTTACTCTCGAAATTGTTGGCATTTTTGTCAAATGTCTAATCATTTTTGGACAACAAATTTTCATTTACTTTTGTCCACAAATTCGCAAAGATGTTAGCGGACAGATTGTGGTAATCACCGGCGCTGGCAGTGGTATTGGCAAAGCGCTGGCCATACGGTTCGCTCAATTGAACGCCATTACTGTCTTATGGGATATCGATCGGGTATTCATTGCTTCTTAAGAATATATTCTTTTAATATTTGCTATTATTTTAGGGTTTAGTGGAAAAAACGGCGCAACAGATCCGACGAATGGGTCAAACGACACACGCAATGGCCGTCGATGTCAGCGACGAGAAGAAAGTTGAATCAATGGCGAGACAAGTCAGGGAACAGATTGGAGACGTATATATGTTAATAAACAACGCAGGAGTGGTTCCCTGTCTGCCATTCAAACAACTCACATATCAACAAATCCGCCGCACTTTTGACGTCAATGTTTTGTCGCACTTTTGGGTCAGATACTAATTAACACTTTTTTGAAGCAATTAATTGGCTCTTCATTTGTCACACAAACAGACAATAAAACAATTTTTGCCGACAATGGAGGAGCGAGAGAGGGGTCATATCGTAGCCATCGCCAGTTCGGCCGGAATTATGGGCAGTCCTTACTTCACAGCTTATGGGTAACGAACACTAAATCAAATACTTTTCTGAATATCAAATGATATCTCTTTAAATGACACAAAAGGTCCTCCAAATATGGTGTCGTCGGTCTGATGGCATCCCTCGACAGAGAGTTATACGAAATGAATAAACGCTCACAAATAAAACTGACGACAATCTGTCCGCTCGGCATAAGTGGTACTCGAATAGACATTCCAACGCGAACCAGATTTCCGCGAATTCTACCGATAATGACTCTCGACTATGCCATCGATCAAATGGTTGACGCCATACTCAAAGAGGAACAATTAGTTGTCATTCCCTTCACATTCAAATTGATTTATTTCATTAATCGGTGAGTGAGAGGACTGTTGTCTCATATTTTATGCAAATTTAATGAAATTTAAATGATTTTGAAGGCTCTGTCCACTGAAGATATCGCAGCTGTTGTTCGAATTCCTGGACTATGCGGTGGAACCGCACGGATTCAATGCCCCCATCGGTCGCAGCCATTTCAATGACCACAGGAATGACAACGGAAGGAATGATAACCACCGAAATCATCACTAGATTCGATCCAATCAAAGATTTAGTGCTTATTTTGTGCCAAAAGTCTTGTGTTTATTTCAACATTCATTTGATTCCTATTTTTATTTAATAGATTTTAAGCTTTTATACCTTAAGTTCAAAACTGAGAACTGATTTGCATTTCTTCTTATTTTTGATATTTATATTATTAATAGAGATTTGAATTCAGTTTTGATTTATTTCTTCATTTATTTGATTTCCATTTATTTCTATGCAATCAATGGTTAATTCAAACATTGAATCAATTTTTGATTTCAATTTCCATGACTTTTGTATAAATATATTACCAATGATTTGAAAATTAAATGATTTCTCAATAATTTCAGTAAAAACTGGTTTTAAATCAATTAACCACTAAAAGGGTAGACAATTATGGCTATCCTTTAGTAAACAACTCTTTATCTAAGTTTAGATAATGTGTCAAAAGAATTGATTTTTGAGAACAGAATTGAATTAAACTTTATTTACAAATAGACTACAAATTAAGGCTAAAAATAATCTCAAAAACTTGAAGACAACAAAAGAGTTAATTAGGTTTTCCTTTCAACTTATCGGAGGCATCGCTGATAGCCTTTCCTATGAGTCCTTTATTACTATTTCTGTTGTCTTTATCAGTGGTTTTGTTATCAATTTTAATGTTAGGTTTTGTCGCATATAAAAGTCGAGTCAATTCTCGTATTTCTGTCGACTGTTTGTCCACTAAAAACTCCAACTCTTCTATTCGTGATTCGACTCCAGTCCACCGGCTTTCCAGTGCCTCAGCCTCTGCGGCACCCTTTCGAGCCTGTCTAACGTATTCGGCTGCGATGGTAATGGTCGCCGCACCGAATATTATGAATTCGCCCAACATTTCGGCCCCCAATTCAATAGCCATTTGTTCGTTCAACTTCTGAACAGAAGAGGGTTTTCCCAGACCTGACATATGAAGTAATTTTAAATTATTTCGATACATTTTCACTAAATTTGTGGACAGTTATAGATTAGTTATAGAAAGGTAGCCATACCAAGGAGCTTCATTTTCACATTTACTTCCAACCAATGGTAGGCCTGTGCGGGAGGCATACAAATGTAGGTCCGGAAGAATTTACTCTCTTTGGCTCTGCTTTTGATGACATTTGCCAATGGTTTGGCTACTTGTCGGAAGGCTAACGCTCCTAACTTTATAAGCGGAAAAGCGCCGGCCACCATACCTGTCCACCAACTTTATCTTTTGCTTGAAACTTATGATAATTAAATGAGTTTTACACAAATATTCTTCAAATTATCACTAATTTGAGAAAAATCACTTTATTTTGAATTTGGTTATTCTCATTATATTCTCATTACTTCAAAATCTATTAAATTCATTGAGAAAATGGTCTAATTATTGGATATTTCAAAGAAACTAATTAATCCATAAATACTTAAACTCATTAAATAGATTATAATTGAATTAATTGTGGATTAAAAGTGAGTTAAATCACATGTATTATGCAATCGATGTTTTATTGCGAGAAATAAACATTTGAATGTCAGCTGATTGTGACCTAAGGTTGTCATGACTACAGACAAATATGAGCCGCTTCTTTCAAATTAATTAAACCAGATTATTTAGCATTTATTTGTTAAAAATCAATAATTTCAAGTAATATCTATAATGAGTTATATTGAGGTTAAGAGGAATCAATCAAAAATTGACCAAATTTGGAGTGAAAGAGAAAACAATTTGTGTTTTTCACAATAAACTAATAAATAGTTTGCATTATAAGTAGAAGTGAATTAATTAATACATTAATTATAAAAATATTAATTTTATTTCAAATAATTAACAAATAATTAAAACAAAAACTTTAGGTTCACACAAATGATATTGATTTTCGTTCACAATGATTGGCATAAGTGGTAGGTTTACAATATATTGAGCTACAAATTGGCATTTCTTCTTTAAATTATTACAGATATTGAGATATTCTTGATATAAATAGTGGTAAATAATGTTGGGTTTCAATAGAAAATTGAGATAATCTGTTGATTTGCTGACATTTATTATAATTAATGCGCATAAAGACCAGTATAAAGACACGATTACTTAAGAATAAAGTGGGTCTTTCAAGCATTTATTATAATAATTGGTTTTAAGGGATTTCAATGAATTAACATTTATCAGACTTTATTGGGGTTTTATTGGCAAATGTTTTGATTTGCATCCGATTTAAAATAAGGGATGAATATATTGGACAGACTTAAGGGATTAGGAAAAGTGGGGTAGTTTTGAAAAAAAGTTGATAGAACCTACACCTCATTCATAGAAGTAATGTTAAAATTTTCTCAATTTTTTTGTTATTTCGGGAAATTTACTTCAATCACCTAATTATCAATTATAGCAATTTGGTCTTATGGACTTGGTGCTTTCCAGTGGTTGGGGCTCTTGAATAGTATTTGAAATATCTTCCTTCACTTGAGTGATGGGGGCCTCATAGGTCTGGTAATTGGGCTGATAACTTGGCTGATAAGTTGGCTGATAAGTTGGTTGGTAAGTTTGCTGATAATTTATAGGCTGAAAGCTTACTATTCCTCTCTCTCGGAAAGACTGGGTCAGTAATGGAGAATATTGACCAGTAGGACGCGCAACGGGTTGAGGGGCCACATATTGGTATTGCGGAACTGCAATACTTTTAACGGGGGCAGTTGGTTGCTGTGGTGCTACGTATTGGAACTGCGGTTGTGAAATGCTTTTAACAGGGGCAGTTGGTTGCTGTGGTCTGCTTTCGAATGCTTCTTCGATATCGACATTCCTCTGCTGAACTATTTCTTGAGTATCCGAAGGTTCGTTCGTTTCGTATTGTTGAGAGATCTGTGCCTCTTCTGCGGGATCTTCTGCCTTCTGCTCAACGACCTGCTCTATTCTCTGAGTTGCCTGTTGTGGTGGAGCTGGAATTGGTTTTGGTGCAATGGGGGCTGGAATGGAAGGGGCTGAATATTGATACGAAAGAGGGATCAATTTCTGGAAGAATCGCTCTGAAGATATAGGTTTTCCAAAACTCTTAATCGATGTTTCACTGGCAACAGGTCTGTAGTTGGGGGCAATGGGGGCAACGACGGGGGCGGGTCTATATTTCGGTGCAACGACGACGGGTCTGCTCACACTTGGGCTATAGCTGGGCTGAACAGCAACAGGAGCGCTCAACTGGATGTCCACATCTGCTGGTGCTCTAGCACTAAGTCCTTCTTCGTTTGAATTAATGACTGCCTTCAAAATTAAATACGAATTAAAAACTTTAATTGATATTGAATTTGATGAGAGATTGAAGAGATCACTATCTCTATGTTTTGGCTGACTTAGTGTGAGTTGAATTTATTAGGAATACATTAAAGAAGACTTCACCACAAGGTCTTTCGATTTATGGTGATTTATGGCCATTTAAAATCATGGATTACGCAAGAAAAAAAGTGGCCAGACTTAAGCCTTTGCCTATGTCTTGTCCATACAAATATTTTTTTGTCGAATTTAAGGATTTTTTTTATAACAAAACCTCGACCTCGAAGGGGGAGAGAAGGGAAATGTGTCCCTTTTTGCGAAGCCTACCTTTTATTCGGAACCCATTAATTAAAGTTGAAATCAAAATTAAATTTTAGCTCATTTTGTGAGAAGACTAAGACCTTCATTGAAACTGTGTTTTAGATCTCATCTGTAATTCATGTCATTTGTAATGAGAGAAGAGATTAAGGATTAGTTGGAAAACAGTTATAATATTTATCAAAGAAAGAGATCAAAAAACTTATTCCTGTATTTCTCGGTTCAATTGAAAAGAACAGTAAAAACAAGATTTTAATAATGTTTTTAAACGAATAAATTATTTTCATTTGTCGTCACTTTTCGTTAAAAATGTTAATCAAAAGCTTTTCGTTGAATTGTTATTAAATTTTGCTTTAATTAAATGTTTAACACAATTAAAGTTCAAACAATTCTGAACTCATATTGAAATTTATGATAAAATCTTAATTAAGATCCGAATCAAGAGTATGTGCTTACTTTAAATCCATCCTTTCCGGCGGTGTAGTCCACTCTTCTCATTCTTCCGTCGGCGTCTCTCAGATGATAAAATCCTATACGAAAGCAATTAAGATGATTATCAGATAATTCTTATCTATTCTGAGTTATTCTGTCCCATAAGTACATACCTACGATCTCTCCATTGGCGTCCTGGGTTTCCTCTCGAGAGGTAGCGGCTCCTGTCTCTGGATCATCGACAGAATATTTGAAAGAGTAAGGTTCGGGTGCGGGATGTCCCCCAGGATCTGATTCAGCAGGTTGATGTCTTGGTGGTGGTGGCAGAAGTGCAGGCCTTCGGGGCACAGCAGCCACAACAACCTCACGATCCTCTTCAGGTTCTCTATCTCTCTCCTGAGTTATAGGTTCCTGAACCTATTGTCATATAAATCAGTGGAAAGGATAAAATCTTTTCACAATTTTTAAAAATAGTTTAAAACACTGATTAATAGTCTTAAAAAACGTGAATTGAATTTCAAAAACTTGTTTTCTTAAAGAAAATCAATAAATAAATGACAAAACAATCGGAAACACTTTTTTTTAATGAAAAACCCTTTTGATGTTTGGTCTGAAACTATCAATCAATTCATTATTCAATTCTTTATTTCCGAAAAACTCAAAGAATTTCGAATATTTTTGTAAATTAAAAAATGTATAAAATATATCTCCATTTCCGACACATGAGTTAAAAATATATTTCAAATCCATATAAAGAGTTTGAATATTAAATAATCCGAGAAATGACTCACCTGTTCAATTGGCTCAGATGCCTGTGGAATGCCTTTCCTGGATGCCCATATTCTTGATGGAGATCTATTAGATACTTGTCGCTCACCCTTCTGGGCACAGATAGCCGTTAAGCAAAAGATTAATACCAAACACTGGAAAAGATATATAAACACAAATTAGATGAAAATTATTATCAAAAACTTTGAATAAAACTTAAAATTTATACAATATTCTCACCTTAAACAACATTTTGTTATAGAATTGAATATTCCTGATAAGTTAGACTAAATAAAGTAATCAGATTTTTCTATATAATGTTAGTGTTAGTCAACACTCATTTCACTGAAGAATTGAATTTAAAACTCTTTTCTAAACCGTTTTAAACGAAACTGAAAACAGATTTGAGTGAAAACTTTCTTTAAATAAGAATAAGAAAATCCATTACAAACACAGAAACACAATTTAATAGTGAAATCAGGCGGTGCTTCAATCGATATTCTGTCCGCTCACATTCCGAGTTTCCAGAAAGTAAAAAACCGGTCGTTCCTAATCAGTTATTCTAATACAAGTCTTGAAACAAATCTTGAAACAAGAAACATTGAAACAAGGCTATCTTCCCTTTGACAAACATTTCTCTACCAAATTCTATGGCTTATCCTTAAATGAAAGTCAAAGTGAGTCACAAAAAATCACAGCAATTCCAGCTCAGTCTGGAATTTTCATCAAGATTGCCCATGAAATTTTCACCTAAATTCACAAGCAAAAATTATTTTTCTAAAATATACATAAATATCAGAATATATAGATATTTGTCAACATTATTAATAACGGTTTTAATTGATTAATTGTGCATGTCAATTTATTTACACCAAAGTGATGAAACAAAAATTTAGAGAATCTTAGATCTAATCAAAGAAAGGCATAAAATCTTTAATTGACCAAGGTTGTCTCATCTTAGGGGGTATTTTTGGCATAAAAAATGATGTGTTTCGGAAATTCCGGGACAGACCAACACCACGTAATGTTAACTATTTTTTTCTAAATTTGGGGATTTTTTAGCAAATCTTGATCTCATATCAAAGCCCTTGGCAAACTTAATTTAAAAGTTTCAATCTTAACTCAAATTAAGCTCAATTTAAAATGCATTTAACGTTTTACGACAGTTAACCACCAAAATAGGAAGAAATAACAGCTTTTGATTCATTAACATTTAGTTTTTTAACGGTCCACTCTTTAGGAGTACCTAGTAACGACCCCCCAATGCTGGTCTTGATTATCCTTTGTCAGTGAGTGAAAAGGAGGGAAAAGGAATTAGCAATTGACCCAAATTGTGATGAAATAGTGGAGAATTTTTGAAGATTCACCTGATTTTCATTGAACGGTGAAAGTTATAGTTGTTTATGATTTATATCTTTCTCTTTCACTACTGTTGATAGACTGGATGTTGTCGTCAAATGAATAGTAATTTATAAATCCATATAACGTTTTATGATTGCAATCAAAGAAAAACATTCCTTTGTATTTAGAGGACAAAATTGTGTAAATTGTATTAAGACGTTATTAAGTTGTTATTCTGTTATTTCTGTTATTTTGATTGCAATCGTAAAATGTTATATAGATTTGAGAATTATATGGAATTACCGTTCATGGAGTTACCCGAATATATCCAAGTCTATCAATAATGGGAGAAAAAAAGATATCAATCAGAATCAACGATAAGTTCCATGTATTCAATGAAATTAATTCAGGTTAAGTATAAATTCAAGTGTCATATAAATAATTAGAAATATTGTATATATTGTATAATTTGGGTCAAAAATCATATGAATTTAATTCTATCGCTAATTGTTATTCAAATTTGTATTAAATTTAACAAAAATCAAAAATAATTCTCATTTTTCGCTAACAATTAATCAAAGAAAACCTCAATTAAGATAAGTATCGGTAATAATCGATAATTGATTGGTTAAAAATAAAACCAATTTCAACATTAATTGACCTGTCTATTTGACAATTCTCATACAAAAGCTCATATAAAATCGACCTTACAACTTTTCTTTTTTGGATTACTAAAAAACAAAAAACTCTTTACGATTTTTAAAATTGTTTAGATCGTTTAAATTAGTTAATTAAACGTAATAATAAACAAGTAATATTTATGTTGACAAATAAATTAGCTTGATTTAAAATAATAATTTTCAGATTACAATATTGGGTAACATTGAATTTAAGCAAGCAATTGACGGAAAGCTAGCAAGGAAATAAACTTATCTTATTAAATTGTTAACTAATTCAACTACTTTTCTATTGATGAGATTATTTATTAGATTATTGAGTCTTTTCTTTCTGTCATTTTAAGAGAGTTTTTAAATTAAATTTTCTTAATAAATGATTTCCTTCGAAGAGATTAATAGAAATTATTTGATTAATAGTATTCCTTATAAAAACACACCTTAAGAAAACACCTAAAGCATGAATATAGTTGAGATAAAAGCACATAAAGGCACATTGTGACTTATGGTCCATAAGTTATGGATAAACGCAGGAAAACCTATGATTGTGCAAAGATTAGTTATATTGCAATATGACTTTCAATGACAGGTATAAATTAAAATAAATTTTTCACAAAAAAAGTAAACTTTTGGAAGGACACAGTTTATACTAAAAACAGTCAAAACTCTTTTAAAATATAGCCTCTTTATCATTAAATTCTAGTATTAACAAGGTAAGAAAAAAGTTTAAAAATAAGTCTTGTATTATATAATCAGATAAAATAATTAATTGAAGAGAATGAGACTCTGTTTCAGAATTTAAGTGAAATCGAGATAAAAGTTACAAAAAGTTATTGAAGTTATTCTCAAAACCAATTAAAGACTAATTAAAACAACGACTCATTTATATAATTAATATAAACACCAATTAAGGCTCTGAACAAAAACATGTTTATATATCATAGTAAAAATATGATCATTTGTCACCCAAAGTGTTTTTTAAAAACAAATTTCAAATTTCCCTCAATTAATAATTGTGGCAAGCACATTTACAAATTGGTCACCAAAAATAAATAGCTAATCATTCAATAATATAGATTTATTAAAAATGTTATTCTTGTAAATTTAGAAATACTTTTAAGATATACACGTGATGTGCAAGTGTTGTAAGGCCTGTATCTTCTAAGATTACGAGCGATCTTAATATTTGCAGAATCCCTGAGATTTGATACCAGATAATCAATTGTGCAAAAAAATTGTCAAAGATCCTCCATTTCCCGGAAAAAATGTTGAGTTTGTCCTCAAATTTTCTAAAATTGAAGTTTTGTTATGCCATTCAAAAGTAAATTAATCACTCCATAGGGTATCAAATCCTCTAACAAAGGAAATCACTGCTTCCTGTCCACTTCAACTCCACCTACATCCATCCATTAAAACATCCTAGTTTTAATAAAAAGTATTGATAGTCAAAAGTTTGACAATCTTTACATATATTAAGGAATTTCAATGGAAATGAAATTGGTGAAAATCTAGGAAGAATATTCAGTTAACAATTTTCCGATATTTTTGTCTAATTCTTCAAAGAGAAAAGTAGACAATCGTTTCTCATATTAACCAAAGCATTGATTTTTTAGAAATCTTTATAAACTTACAACTTCTTCATAAACATAAAGTTGTCCAAAATGGGGAATTTTTAAAACCTCGACCCTAAAGAAGATTTAAGAACGAAAGCTTTTAGAAAAATGCTCTTGACAATCTTTTGGCTATATATGAAAATATTTTCATAATAATTTCATAATAATGTTTGTTTGTTTGAAAATTTTAAAATCTATGGATTATTTCGGTTATTCCCTTTTGGCTATATTTGTAATAATCATAATATTTCTAAGATCATAGAATTATATAGAAGACCTGTTCCACAAGAAGTAAAACTACTACTACTACTAGTTGTGTAACACAATGTTTGAGTCCTCTCCTCTTCTATAAGATTTGGGTCAAACGGGACATCACTGACGCGTTGCATGAAATTCAAGTTCAATATAACTATTATTTCTTTTTAGACTTATTTTCGTATTTTTGGTTAACAAATGAATTATATTTAATCAATGAATATATTAATTGAAAACTTATTGCTGTCTATAAATATGTTATTTCATCAAATGCTAGAACTGTTTACTGATGTAATTGTTTTAATCGTCAAAATAATTAGCGCTTACATAGAGTTTGCAATTAATTTGATGGTGTCTGTGCCAAAAAAGGATGTCCGCAATCAAGTAATTCTCATTACCGGTAGTGGCCATGGATTAGGACGAGAAATGGCTCTCATATTCTCCAAATTAGGCGCTAAATTGGCTCTAATCGACATTAACCAAGTTAGTTTTTGAGAGAGAGAGAGAGAGAGAGAGAGAGAGAGAGAGAGATTTTAATGAATGATTAATCATTAGGTTTTTAATTGTGTTATCAATTTTTTAAGTATGAAAGATTAGAATTCAATGATATTTGATTGAATAGAGAATTAATTAAGAATTGGAATAAACTACTTATGAATTGTCAAAAGTTTTTATCAAATTATTTTATTTGTTAATCGATTACAAACAAACAAATAAGAAATAATCCTTTTTATCAGGAGATTAATTAGAGAGGGTGGTTCAACATTCTGCTGCCTTGTGTACTTTAAAAGGAAGGACATTGACAAAACAAGCTATAAGTAGCCAGAAATTATCATTTCTATAGGACAATTGAAGTACCAGATAGAGGGGTATTATAGCTCTCTTTATATTGAAT